>JBAMHX010000014.1:25974509-25998789 GCA_037177515.1 Pseudomugil tenellus
TTGTATCTTTCATTTATGTAACAGAAATTTCCCAACAGGGATCAAGAGTCTGCTCTGATTATCAGTCTGTACAGTATGTATAAGAAGCATTTATATCTTTATAAGAAGAGATGTCCGTGGACTTTCTCTTCATTGTCTGAAAATCGACATAATGACATAAAAAGCAAGCAACAGCTAGCGACATCAGCTTAGCTAGGTCATTGTCAACATGAAACACATTCAAAACAACTGCTGCAACAGCTTGTTAAGCACATGTCACGACATTTCTCCTTTTCTTTTCCAAAATAATAATTTGACTTATTTACTTGCCAGTAGTCTTCTTCTTTGTCTTCTTTCTTAACTTGTTTTAATCTTGACTAGCGGGAACGCGCTGAGCTGTTGCTGATGAGTGCGCAGGCTGCGGCAGCGTCGCGGAGCAGGGGGAGCGGGGGGAGGGGGATGCGCGAGCACCGAGGAGAGCGGGAGAGAAGGCCAGCTGTGGTTCTGTGCGCTAAAATAATATGGCTACCCTGATGCTGTTACAATGTATATTGACCAGTGGGGTGGCCAGGGGGTGGACAGGGGGGCGGCAAGGGTGGCCATGGCCACCCCCTGGTGGCGCCATTGCGTGAATCACGCTGTCGGGTTGTTTGTTTTTGAGAAGTTTAATTGGTTATTTAAGTTTAAGGGAACTGTGACCTAGGCGTCACAGAGGACACAGATGACTATTCTCTCGATTCTGTTGGGAGATTTTGCGGAAATTGACAGAAATCTTGCTTCTAATTTTACAAAAGACTACAACCCTACAACCCGTGAAGTATCGAAAAAAAAGTCGAGCACAGCCAAAATGAATTTTTCTAGCATTGTTGAAATTGGTCACAGAGTAGACAGTACTGGTACTACCCAGTCTGCACTCATCTCATCGGTCAGTCAATGAACTCCTCACTGATTGGTTGTAATGCCATGCTACAATGACAAAAGCTGAATCTGATCTTTCAACTTTCTTTTCTCAAGCCTCCGTGTGCACACGTACATGAACGAGAGCGAACTTCATATGCACAAATGTTGCCTGTTGCTTGGCTGGAAAACCACAGCCATTTTTGCCTCATCACAGAGATTCTACAGGAATTGAATGGAGGTTAAGCGATGTCGCTCCCCATGCGTTGAGCCCATAAGCATTCATCACTGCTGTGCGTTAAGGCACATTTCAGTTGGAATGATTTGAATGCAGAGGGGAGGAAGTTTATTTAGAGCTGGACCATTAAAGTAAAAAAAAAAAAGATTACCATTATAGTTTGTTTTCAACAACTATTATGATGTCAGTTGGTCCATTTACTTTGTCAGAAAATACTACAATATGACGCCACATTAGATGTTTTTCCAGCAATGTCACTCATTATGTTGCTTATGTGGCAATATGAAAATGGGCACTTGCATTGCCAACCAGTCAGCTGATGGTGGAGGCATATTTAAGCATGTGGAGGCATGCTTTAACTTTTAAGCATTAACCTTTAATTTAGTGTCTGTAAAGTGAGAACCCACTGAGCTTTAAAACTCCACAACCAGCTTGTTTGATAGGAGAGACAGGACCAATTGGGATAAATAACATCTTAAAAGCCATCAAACTGGGCCAAATGGTTTCAATGCTGGTTTGGTGTTCACATTAAAGCCTTTCATGAAGTGTTTAAGTAGTCCTACACCAACTATGGCACAATGATGCAATCCTCATGTAAACAGCGACAAACATTCCACTCGGAAACGCTCCTGATGGACAAGGGTACCAGCAAAAAAGCTTTGCAGAGCCACTTCACAGCACTTCCACAAGATTCCCATATTTACTGGAAACCCAGAGTTAAAATTACTGAAACCCAAACTTGATTAACAAACCAAAACAAGTTACTAAAATAAACAAGTTTAGACTAAATGGCTTGGTCTAACTAAACTAGGACCATAAGATGGAATGAGAGAGTGGCTTTCACCCCACATGAGTCCAGTAAAGAGTTTTTTCATATCCACCACTTTCTAGGCGGACCCTGTTTCCATAGTCAATTGGTGTAAAATTATGCCGAAATTTGTTTCGCTCTTTCGGCTGCATTAATAATAATGATAAACTATTACCGTTTTAAAAGGTAATACTGCTTCAGAAAAAACGTAAAAATAACATTTTCATTACTCAAACAATGGCCAAATCTTAAAGATGGATACACGGGTTGCATTTTAATCAAAATAAGACAGAACAGAGAGATTAGTGTCCCTTCCATCTACTTTAACAGAATGGCTAGATGACAGTTCAGAGCTCTGGTTGTTTAGCTCCATTCACCGCAATCAGGATTCAGGATGTTAAAAATGTGGGTTTGTTTTGGGTCCATTGTTGCTTCCATGTCCCAGCTTCTTTCTGTTTCACTGAAATCGTTTTAAACTTCATTTATTTTCATTAGCTAGTCGATGTGACAGCTAGCTACAGTCTCTAGTGGCTCGATACTTACTTTGGCAACCTGCCAAAAAGTCTGTGTTTCTGGCAGGGATCCAATGTTAACATGGAGCCTGCTGCAGAGTATTTATGGTTTTATAGTCAATTTCTTCCTTTTTATTAAGCTTTTGGTCCATTTTCATTTACTTCCCTTTACTTTACTGTGCCATACTTCTCGACACACGGTTCTCATGCTGTCCTCTCCACATCCGCTTTCTCAAAGTCACACGACAACACATTACATTTTAAGTCCGCCCTATGGTCATCAAAATATAAAATAAAATATACTTCATGAACTAACATGCACTAATTATCAGAGTACTTACAGGCTCTTTGTGCAGCAGGTGGAAGCAGGTTCCTGATCAGCTGCCTAATGCTAACTAGTTTGCTACTGATCGTTTGTAGCCTGGATATAATTCTCAGTCTGAATGCAGTTCTGTCGGTTTATAATCAACGAAATTATAAGAGCAGAAGAAGATCCTCTTGGTGGGTGTTTTAACTTTAGTGCTGCGACCCATTGTTGTGAAATCACCTCATCTCTCTGCATCATCTTGCGAGTGACTTTATGGTCGTAACGTGCTCCATTCATAAAATCTGGAAGTTTCCTCGAGTTTTGTATGTATCCAACAACAGCACAGGTCATCCCAGAAGACATTTCCGTGAATATATCGAATTAAATCGCCCTTCTAAAATGTGCTGTTCTCCATTCATATAGTGAGGTCTGGAAGTGATGACCCGAACAGGGGAGAAAAGGTGTCATGGTAGCCTCCAGTGTTTTGCTCGGAAAGTGGTGGATAAGGTAACATTTTCTGCAACTGTCCTCGAGTTTCATAAGATTGCCACATGCCACTGTTGCTAACCATTGTGTTTCTTGCTTCACCATATTGCAGAGTCTCTACATTTTTCAAAAACTTCAGTCCTGCTGCTCTTCCTATCACTGCTCGGGTACCTGCAGCGCCCTCCTGCATACTGGAAAAGAAGAAATAAAAAGCAGAAAAAAAGTAAGCATGGGACATTTGGGAGCATGACATAAAGTTTCATGTTTCCTTGTTTCATGGGTCTCGTGGTTCCTTGGCACTTAAAGAGTTTTCATGAAGGGAAAATGTTTGGGGTCAAGCCTCACTGCGTTGACCCCTGCTCTGCTCATGTTATACCATCGACTCATTTTACATGTTAAATTATGTCTTTACAGTGGGGTACTGATTGAGTCATCTTGTCTGGGTTATGAGGCTGCAGGGTTCAAATCTTCTGGTCTGGAAGCTCTAAGTGCCAAGAATTCAGTATTTAACATTTATGTATGAGGTGTGTTTCCATGTCCTAACTGCTAATGATTGCCATGCTCACAAACTGCCTGGATACAAAGCCTTTACTGCAGGATTTTTTTTTTCAACAAGTGCATTTTATGCTTTAATTTGTAGGAAAATAAATAATGTATGTAAATTATGTCTATTGTTAAACAACCAGAAATTAGAAGCTAAAGCAAAAGCCCCCAAAAAGCAGAAGAATGACTGAGGTTCATTGGGACCACATCGTATCCCAACCTCTACACATTAGCACTGCAGACTTAGAGCAAGAAGGTTGCTGGGTCAAGCTCGCCTGGGTGGAGTTGTGAGCAGTGACCTTTCTGTGTTCAGTTTGCAATGTTCTCTCTTTGTATACACGGGTTCTCTCTGGGTTCCTCCTACTCACTACGCATGCATGTAAGGTTAATTGCTATGGTTAATAGATCACTTAACACATGTAAGTCCATCCATCCATTCTCAGTGCCACTTCTTCCAATGAAAGGTCACAGGTAACTGTGACCTTTCATTGGAAATCATTGGGCCAGAAATCATTGGGCCAGAGGCAGAGTACACCCTGGACAGGTTGCCAGTCCATCACAGGACAACACAGAGAAACAAAGGACCAGTTACACTCGCACAATCACTCCTAAAAACAATTTTTAATGACCAATCAAACTTACAGGTATGTCTTAAGATGGTGGGAAGTAATATTAAAAAATAGAACTAATGGTGGTCCTTGACAATATATGTGTCATATATGTATGTATCATATACAGTATATGTATCATATGTATCATTTGACTACATATAAATATGTAGTCAAACAACTTAATGAGACAACAGCTAACATAAGTGAGTTTGGTCTCAGAACTGGAACAGAGGACATCTCTCTTAAAACTGCTTGGGAATCATGCAGACAAAGCTTTGACATTAAGGATGTCTTTCATTCACAATTGATAAATCATTCCTAACATCTCCTAGAAAAGGAACCAATGAGGACCTACAAAGGCCAAATCCCAGCACAATGAGAGAAGAACTAATTAAATATATAAATAAATATTTTATTTTGGAAAATAAAGAGTGATGTGTTCAGAAGTATGAAAACAAACTGTAATCTAGGATATAAATACTTACGTATTATGAAAATATTCTTCCCACCATCATGCAACAAATACATGAACCTCTTTCAAAGCTTTCTCGTCATGACTCTTTATAATCAACATATTTCCTCAGAATACGAAAAGACTTTACGGCGTAAACTGGTCGTCAACAGAGCAGACAGAAGTTCTACATGAGCTGCTGTTGTTTTTACTCCTATTGAAAATGAAAGATGAGTGTGACACAAGTTATTTCTTTGGTAGCGCCAATACAATGGTACCCTTTCACTTAGAATCACATAGTAGATAAAAACAGTGTCCTTGGTGGCCTTAAGCAGTTCTGTATATGTTTTTATTTGTGCAAATTCCCCCAAAGCAGTGAGCTATGGCTGTATAGGTATAACACTGTACGAGCCCTCTGATGTTTAAAGACCATATCCTCAAAAAAAGATTTCCTCCATACTTTCTGTCCATTTTTACACATCCTCTTTCTTTTGTAATTGCTCTGCTTCCACACGGACTCTCCAACTTAAACAATCCAGCACAGATAGTTTGGCACTGCCACTGAAACCAGAGCATAGGCACACTGGTTAAACAGGGAGAGCACACAGCTAGTATGCCTTGTGGCTTCTCTGTGGCATACTTTTCAGCTTTATGGTTTTGGAAGGAAATTAGGAGAGTGCATTCCTGGTAATTAATAAGGCAAACACAGGTTTCCATTTGGAATATTTGAACATGCCATGATAGCAGAGCATGTACTGTGGCGTGGTGCTAAGTTTTACAATGTTTTCAGTTTTAAAGCTACAGAGACATTAAAGGAACTAAAAATAAAAAAAAAAACTTAAGGGCTCATATGTTGTCTCGTAATTAATCTGAACATTAAATGATTAATAAAATGCTACTGAATGAACATTCATGCATAAAGAAAAGCAAATGGGAAAAAGTAATAGAACTTCAATTAAGAAAGCTTACACTCATCACCTTACTAATACCATTTTAGACCCCCTTCAATCTTCAAACATGCCTTTATTCTTGTGTCATAAGGTGTGTTTCCATTATCATTTTGAAGAAAATAAAAGCAATTCGGTAAAGTTCAGAAAAACTACAATTTTGATTTGGAGTTGTTTCCATTGAACAGTGCTGGGCGCATAAGCTGCAAATCTCGTAAAATCTCATCAGCTGGGCGCAATTTTACAATTGTGGCGCAAGTAACGTTATCAAGAAGCATTATTATGGGGTTTTCCACGTGCTGAGGAAAATTTGCTATAGTTTTTCTAAGCCATCCTCCCTCATTTTCCTTTCAACAAAGTGTTAGAAATAAACCTCAGAAATGTTGCCTCATATTGACAGTAAACATCACACAGATGTTGCAGATTTGTTGCCTGCAAATCTAGGATGAATATCTCCTGTTCCACCACAACAACATTTAATGTCAATGTCAACTTCATTTAAATAGCACATTTAAAGTGCTTTTCATGGGAAAAAAACAATAAAATGATCATTAATAATAAAAAATAAAAGCAAAAACAATAAAATCAGTAAGTTCTGCTTAACCACAGGCCAAGGTAAATAACTGGGTGTTAAGATGTGTTTTAAAAATTAATAAGGGTATTTGTAGAGCGTACAGACAGAGGTAATGTGTTCAACAATGTCTGAGCCACAACAGAAAAGGCTCGACCTCCTCTGGTTTTCATGTGGGATTGAGGATGATTCAAGACCATCTGCTCCGCTGACCTAAAGGCTCTGGAGGGTTGATGAACCTTAACAAGGTCAGATAAATATTGTGGTGCCAAACCAAAGATTTAAAAACAAATAAAAGAATCTTAAAATAATTTCTGAATTTAACCAGCAGCCAGTGGAGTGAGGACAGCGTCAGCATAATGGGATCTTATTTCTTTGGCCCTGTTAGAAGCTGCATTCTAAACAAGCTGCAGACGGCTGAGTTCATACTGGCTGATACCAACGTCCAGGGCCCTGAAAAGTCTCCAGTTGATCCAAAATGCTGCAGCGAGGCTTCTTACGAGAACTAGCAGAAGAGATCATATTTTTCCAGTTTTAGCATCTCTTCATTGGCTCCCTGTTAATTTTAAAATCCTTCTCCTTACATATAAAGCTCTTCATGACCAAGCTCCATTTTATATCAGAGATCTCATAGTTCCATATATTCCAAACAGAGCACTTTGCTCTCAGACTGCAGGTCTACTTGTGGTTCACAGAGTCTATTAGAAAACAATGGGAGGAAGAGCCTTCGGCTATCAAGGTTTAGGGTACGGGAGGTGGACACCCTCTCTGCCTTTAAAAAACGTAAAACCTTCCTTTTAAAAAAATCTTATAGGTTGGGATAATCTAGCCGCTCAATTGTTATGCCGCAGTGGGAACATCCCCGTGATGCACTGAGCATTTCCTGCTTATTTTCCATGTATCGGACTCACATCACTAACCTATTTCTCTTTTTTCTGCAGGTCGTCCGGAATAGCAGCTGCAGTATATATTGATCTGTCTTTCCGGTTCTGCCTTCCTGTTAAAAGGGAGTTTTCCTTCCCACTGTCGTCACATGCTTGCTCAGGATGGAAGATTGAATCGAAGTCAAGATTGATGTAATCGGGAGGGCTCTGGCCGGGACCTCCCTCTACCGCCTCCTGAGTGGACGGTGAGCTTGTTCTGGGGTGGCTGGGGTCTTTGTTTGGAACTGACTGCCGTGTGTCCAGGTCTCTTGGCCGACCTCTGACCTTTTGAGCAGAGGTTGTTGCCTGAGCATGTTCACTTTCCTGCGAGCACTTCTTACCTTGTGCCTTCTGCATGATGACACAGTCACTACAATCTCTTTTAGATTATTTAGTAACAGTCATTCTTCCGTATTCATATTCGTTTAATTTGTGGGGGCTCATGAGATTTTTTTTTTCTGTACAGGTGTGGCGAATGGCAAAGTATAGGTGGTTAGATCGCATCTTCTTCTTTGTGTGATTCTGTCTCCTCTTTATGTTCTGTTTGTGTTCTCTTTCCTTTTCTCTTGTTTTCTCATCCTTTTTTTCTGTCCCCTCAGCAATACGTGGAATCTCTGTCAAACTAAGATATAAATAAGATAAATAAAGAATACAGATTGTCAAGAGGAAATTTATATACAAGTTATATACATATAGTTCCTCTTGACAGAATAAATTTGCTCAGCATGATATAGCGGACAGGATCCTCCCTCTGCCTGTCTCCATGCTGGACAAGACAAAAAAAAAAAAAATAAAAATTTTTTAAAAAGATTGATGCAATCTTGCTGGTTCCCTGTATAAGACTATTTTTTTATGAATTGGCTCAGATTGATCTCTTTGAAGCACACTGAGATAACATTGTCATAAAATGGCGCTATACAAATAAAGTTGAATTGAATTGAATACAAGGAACAACATACATTCATCCATGTTGAAACAAACAGACGGAGGTGATGTGAACTTTGTGACATGTTGCATCATCCTGGCGAAAATATCCATCAGAAGATGCCACACTGTGCTAATAAAGGAATGAACATGGTCAGCAACAATACTCAGGTAGGCTGTGGTGGTTAAACCATGTCATGCTGGTACTAAGACAGGGGGCGGCCACTCCAGTCCAAGAGAGCTGTACTCCTGCAAGTGTTGTGAGTTTCTCTGCTGTACCACACATGATTCAAATCAACGGCTAATTAGCAGAATTGTGTTGCAAC
Source organism: Pseudomugil tenellus (assembly GCA_037177515.1). Classification (NCBI taxonomy): domain Eukaryota; kingdom Metazoa; phylum Chordata; class Actinopteri; order Atheriniformes; family Pseudomugilidae; genus Pseudomugil; species Pseudomugil tenellus. The sequence goes on from JBAMHX010000014.1 coordinate 25,983,033, forward strand.
AGGGAAACTCCTAATACTTGCAGGAATGTGGCTCTTTAGGACTGGAGGTGCCTACCCGAGTACGAAGAGGACCAAAGCCGATCCAAAAAATACTCCATAAACCAGTGCACCACCAGCAGCCTAGTCAGGATTGGTCCATGTTGTCATGTTTCCACCAAGTTCTGATTGTACCATCGGAATGTGGAGCTAAAATTTAGACTCATCAGACTAGGATTGTTTTTCCATCTTCTATTGTGCAATTTTGGTGAGTCTTGTCCCGTCCAGCATCACAGCAAGCAGAATGATGGTCTGGTGGCTGTGTTGTAGAGACGATTGGAGGAAAAAGGTAAGAGAAAGTAAACGGGATAGAAAAAACTAGATGATAGTATGTGAAAATGCCAGAAGATCAGCGGTTTCAAAAATACTCAGCAAGAATGCTACATTCTTGGTCCCTGAAATATCCTTTCTTCCTCATTCTGATGCTCAGACTAAAATTCAGCAACTCATCTTTGCCGTGTCTACATGACTTATTAGTTTAGTAAAATAACATTTTCAATAGAATTTAAACAAAATTTTAAACAAAATAAAACACATCAGCAATAAAGACTACAGAGCAACTGTGATCATAAGCACACATCAAGTACACATAATTTCAGTGCTCAGTCAGTTATCCACTGCAAAAAGTCTGGAGTAAGTGTTCTGGATATACACACACCTGCCTCTGGAGCCTATCTGGAAAATTTCAGGGGTTGTGATGCATGTGGTGCATGTGTGAAAGTGGCTTTGTAGTCACCTGTCATCACTAAACAAAGTGGCTTGATAAGAGTTTGTGGACAAGTGGAACTTTTCCAACTGCATGAATGCAGTACTGTCACAGTATGTCTCATTTTATTTCCGTTCCAAACCAAAATATTTTCACAGGATAATTTCGGTTATTATGCAGCTCTGATAAATAACTTTCCAGCATGATATGATCTTGTGGGCACAATATAACTTGTTGACCGAAGTTACATTTCTGGTGCCATCCCAAAACACAAAAACCACATATTAATTATGTTCTTGGTTGCATGAACTCAGTAACTGAAAGGTTATGCAGAAAAAAAGTCTGTCATTTGGTTGTGCAATCTTACACATCAACACATTGTTAGAAGAAAGCATAATTTTTTTCCACATCGTAAAACTAGGCCAGTACATCATGTCTTCATTCATTCAGCCAGTGTTAGTCTAAAATACTAACATACTAATTTTTTTTAATAGTTACTTTGCCTTTGTTAGTATGTGAAGTACACTTGGTAGACGGTAGAGCAACTTTTAATTGAAATTTTAATTATAAATGTGTTCCTGTGTGATCATCAGTGCTTTTCTTCCTTCTTGACTGTATGTTGCTCACCGAGGTCTGGTTGCATTCATCCGTGCACAGCCCTCCTCTGGTCGTGCCACAGCTTTTCAAACTAATTCAGATCTGAATATTAACCACATAGCAACCACATGATTCTTTTTTGGTCTTCCTGTTGCAGATACAAAGCATTGATTGGGATCATTTCCCAGTTTCAGCCCAGTTTAAGCTGTCACATCATGAACTTGTCATGTTGCAGGGTTTTGTAGTAATGTATCGTTTAGTTCTGGGATTTATTTTTATTTTGCAGTTTCTTCTTGTGTATTTTGCTTCCTGTTTCCTTTCAATTGCTCACCTGGTTTCACCTGGATTTAGCAAACCATTTTTACCCATTTCTTCAGTGTCCCTCAGTGTATTTTTACCCCTTTTCTTTCTATTTGACAGTTTGTTTTAATGTACTTTACCAGTCAAAGTTTTCCAACTTCTGTTTTGCTTTTTACTTTAAATTAAACCTTGTTTTCTTTTGCTTACCTCAGTGAGTCTATCCTTGAGTCCTTCACCACCAGGGGTACATTTCAAACAGCAGGTTTTCTAAAAATAGGGTTATTTAACCCTGAAATGAGGCCAGCTCAGGGTTTCCGGTTTCAGGAAGAGGGGTTAAATAAACCAGAGTTTAGGGCAAACCCTGGCTTGTTTCACAAAGAAGGTTAAGTGTAACTGAATCAGTTGTTATGGTAACAGTGTCTCTGAAACCTGGTCGGGAGCAGGTTTGTGCTGAACACCCTGAGTTTTTCTCAGTCTCCTCCCCTTTCAGAAGTATGCACACTCAATTTCCTTGAATTAAAATCCCACTCGCTTTGTCAGTTTCGTCTTTTTTTTTTTAACATGTTGTGTTCATTTATTGAGGACCCTATTGACGAAGAGCATGTACTCTGTGCTTCTTCTCAAGGAGTTAGGTAGTCGCCCTGAGATCATGATTAGGCACCGATTCGACATTTTTTTTTTATTCCCGGAAACATATCTGTTGTTGCGTTACCTTGTTTCACAGCAATCCATATAATCATGCTCTCATCATACTGTAAATCATCAATAAAAGAAAACACGCACCTGCTTTAACGTTTGAATTATATTTTTATACTTCATCTTAAGTTCTTGCCAAGTATTTTTTCCCCCCATCGGATTGCATCTAGAAGAACGTGCATTTTTAGTATTAACAGCATTTTAATCTGCATATTTATAATCTTGATGAGCATACATTGGACATGCATGCAGTTTTGTAAAAATAAAATATAAAAACGTACGCATTCACTCTCAACAATTATCACCCACGCTTCCTGCCTTTCCTTTGACTTTATTCTTGTGATTTTGACTTCATTCTTGAAAATGTATCCATCCATCCATCCATTTTCTACCGCTTATTCCCGAACGGGGTCACGGGGCTCCAGCCTTTTAATTCCAGCGAGGAAAGAACGAAGACCTTTTTTTCAGCGGTTGCCATAGTGATTCATTGTTTCTGGGTTCCATTGATTATGGCTTTTTAAAGTCTCGCCGCACATGATTAACTTGGGATTGACAATATCAGTGTTAACAAAACTAATGCTGAACAGCTGTTGTGAAACGGGAATCTTTGAGTTTCTCCTCTTGGGTATTCTCAACCGGAGTTACCTCTCAAACTCAGTGTTTGTTGAACTCCCTTTGTGAAATGGACCCAGAAGAAGGTCAGCATTGGTAACCACCTGAAAACTCCTGCTCTTAAAACCACAAACCAATTTTAGAATCTTGGAGTGCTGATGGACTCAGATCTGACTTTCAGTAGCCACATCAAAGATGTATATAAGAAGCTTTTTACCAACTCAGGAACATTAACAGAATTAAAAGTTTAGTCTCCCAGAAAGACCAGGGGTCCAAAGAGGGTTCAACAAGCCCTGAGTTTGTAAGATTTGTAACTCTGAGTTGACAATCCCTGAGATGAAAAACTCAGAGTTTTCCATTTCACAACAGCTGTTCTGAGTTGGTTTTACTAACACCGAGTTAGTTCACCACAAGTTAACCATGAGCACACACCTTAAAAGCCATCATCAATGGTACCCAGAAAAAACAAGTCACCCTGGAAACCGCTGGGAAAAAAGGTCTTCATTCTTTTCCCCGCTGGAATTAGAAGTTCTATTGCAGATGTACAGTGGTTATACGACAGAGTATTAGGGCCACACTTAGAATAAAATCATTTGTAGGTGATCCTTTTTCTCCCTTCCTCACTATGACAATAAACCTGAAATGCCAAGAATAAAGTCGAAATACTTTTTTAGTTAAGGACCTACAGGTTACTCCATATCCTCTATATGTGACATCAACTTTGTGTTTCAGTTGTTCAGAATGCCCAAAATAGGAAAAACCCCAACAACAACGAGAACAGCAGTAGGAAGCCTATGGGCATAGTGGACCTTCATGGCCACATCGGCTTACTGATTTTGTCTGGAGTCCTACCGGTTCCTCTGTATGTAGTGCAATGGAAAAAAGCGTCCTTGTTTAAAATTAATGGAAGGAATAGTTAATAGGCTTATTGAGCAAGACAGTGCAGCAGAGTTCGGTGTCCTAAGGCCAGGTATGGGTTGAAACCAGGAAGTCCAGCAGAGAGAGATCCAGTAGACAAATGTAGGTCTGAGCCGAGGAAGCAAGCTGATGGAAATCTGAGAGCAGGCGTTGTTCAAAACCAAGGAGTCAAGATGGGGCAATCCACAAGGCTGGCAGGTGAATTGGAGCTGGGGAAGGGAAACAGGAAGAGAAGCGGAGGACAGGAAAAGAGCTGTGAGAATAAAAAATGTCCGTCAGGGAATGACTGGAGTGGTACAGGTTATATGGCCGCAAGGAAATGAGAAGCAGGTACAAGTGATCAGGCATTATGTAACTGGTGGCAGATGAAGTTAATTGGGCTGATGAGGTCCAGAGCTGGGGGGGTGACAAAAGTAATGCATGACACCATGAGTGCAAGATATTTGTTCCATAATTCGATGTACTGTATTTATATCATGAGCATGTATACAATTATGAGCCTCCATTTTAGATGTAATTCCAGTGGAGCTAAAATAACATGGGAGCAAGTAAGGATCAAATATAAAAACATAATTCAGAGTGATCAGTGACAAGGTTTTATTACTGCATCTGTTGTGTGGATGAAACCTCAATGTGATACACACTGTCTGCGAGACAGTAAGCACTCGACTACGATGAGTCATGTTTGCTACAGACGCTTCAACAGCTGAGATATGTATCTCAGTCCATCTGATAAAAACCTGTACGTTTGGTCACTACCTGTGCAGCAATGTCAATGGAATCCTCTAAAAATCGACAGGACTGATTCATCAGGAGATAGTGCTTTTTACTTATCCCAGAACCTAACATGCTCTGTGTTATGTTAAAAATGTAAATCTTATCATGTCGTGAGTTGGTACATAAAATTAATAATTTTGCATGATTTAACATAAGGTTACATACTTTTTGTGTTGATCCAATAATGACCCAGTTCCTTTAAAAAGAACACAGAAATCATAAAATGAAAGAAAGAGGTGCCAGCAATTTGAATTTAATTTATTTTCATTTACCTGTGTGTTTAAATTACAAACATGTGGTGGAGGCAGCTCAGAAAAGCTCTTCTTGGGCTAAACGTGCAATGAAGCTGACAGCACATCCTGTACAGCTGATGTTAACTTCAGTGAAAAAATAATCAAAGTAAGACACATGTAATTAAATTAAATTGTGGTCATGGGACACAACGCTACCTTCTTAGTTTGTCTGCTGGGACAAATAAGTGTATTTATACATTTTAAAAAATGCCCTCCCCAGCACACCAGACTGCTACTCGTTCTTTACTATCTGGTGACCAATGAATTCTTGAACAAAAGAGGCAATGAAGGATTGTAGCCCTCATTTCAAGCCAAATGAGGTGCAAATTTGAAGGGTGAATTCAAAGGAACCTTCGAATTGGAACAGAACTTGGCATGCCATGATGAATGTGGCCAATGAATCCAGATGTCGAAGTGTACAGACCGTGAATTGGAACGCGTTATCTTTTTATCTTTTCCCTCTTCTTCTTGTGATTTATACCGGCTTCTTCATCATCCAATTGCCTCCGAGGTGTTGTTGGGTGAGGCAGGGGTGGGTGTGGAAAGTTTTTTTTTTTTGGTAAAGATGGTCTAGAGCCTGTACTGGAATTGTCCCCACAGTGGAGGTCCACATATATTGGGAGATGGGCTTCAAAAAGCCATGGCAACTTCTCCACAGCAAGTAGAAAATCCCAAAATAACGCTATGCGGCAAAGCAAATTTTATGAAAACTGCAGTATATGTGCTAAATCCTGTTAAATTGAAACTCCTGCAAAACACAATTGTTTATGGAAATGTTAAAAATATTGCTTTTATTTTAAAATAGGTAATGGAACACAACTAACAACTGCAAGGTATCAATGCTGTAGCTGCAGCAGAAGCTTTACGGTGGTTTTGCTGATGTGCAGGGTTTACCTTTTAAACCCCTAAACTTTTCACTCTGCATTATTATAAAAAAAATGGCTTGGCCCTTAACTGTTCAAAAGATAGACTGTTTTCTTTCTAGGCCATGCTGTTAGATTCTTATTAGACAGGTTCTCTCCTACAAGGTTTTCTTGTGCATTTTCTCTGAGCATCAGTGTTCTGAACTTACTCGTACATAAATCCTGGGAGAAAAAGAGAAGTGTAGTTTTGGCTATAATGGCACAGTAATATGTCATATGTTATCTGAGCTTGTATTTACCAAGCTCTAAGTTGTGGTGAGGATCATATTTTTTATGTTGTCCTGATACATAAACCCTTACAACTGAAAGACATTTATTTTCATATGACTTCACGTGTGTTTGAAATGATAATCTTTGAATCTGTTGTTTTAACATTGCTTCTGGGAAAAATTCCTGACCAGGGTAAATTTTCCATCCTGTTTCTCAATCCTGGACTTTCCCTTTGTGTTATTTAATCTCTATCATGAACAACTATTAAACACAATAGGACTAATAATATTGCTTTATAAATATAATGATTTTTTATGATTTGTTTAAGTTGTCTTGTTATGGTTTGGTATTATCTCCATGATTCATACAAAAATATACACATTTGGAAGATAATGTTGGTTTTACATCAACATTTACATTACTGTTTTGTGATGAACCACGATGTTATAGAGATGTTACATACATACTGGAATGTGCCGCTAGGCGGCTTTAAACTGTAGTAGCTCCGTCTTAACCCTAGTGTTTTTTGTTTTCTTTTGTAATATAGGTGTCTTTCTTAAGACATGTGCTGTCAATTTGGGTTGTCAAAAAAGACTTTTCACACAGGTAAGAAGCTGTGCTGCACAGGAGATTTTCTGCATATTTGTTCTGCTCATTTAAGACTTGTTATGATAAGTCTCCATGGCAACAAGACTTATTTACCACCAAGATCAACTGATTATTCTCTCCAAATGCACAATTATCAGTGAAATAACACCTAAAATCCCAGTGGAGTTGAAAAGAAGGAGTAGAGGATGCAGGGCAGGAGTGATGCAAAGAGAAAACAGTGGAGATTTAAGCCGTTTCTTCCAACTGTTGTGATGGGTAATGTTAGATCGCTAGCTAACAAAACTGACGAACTCCAGGTGCTAACGGAACATATCCCAAATACGTCTATACACGGCTTCAAGACAATCTGTGTAGACTGCAATAAACAACTCATTGGAAAACCCAAGGGAGGTGGAGTTTCAGTACTAGTGTCATCATGTAAATGTTACTGTTAAAGAGAAGATCTGCACAAGAGACATGGAATTGCTAGCTGAAATAAGCCTACATGCTAGCACCATGAGCCTATAGCTTTTCTATCACACCTCCACTCTGTCTGTCTCCTGCAATCAAGTCATGAAACAACTGGAGAAACTGTACCAGAACAAGGCTGCAGGTCCAGATGGTGTCAGTCCCAGAGTTTTCAAGACCTGCTGAAGACAACTATGTCCGATTCTCCAGCACCTGTTTAACACCAGTCTGAGTCAGGAAAGAATTCCGGTGATGTGGAAAACATCCTGTCTTGTTCCAGTGCCTAAAAAAACCACAACCAGCTGAACCAAACGACTACAGAATTTGAATTTCCTTTTGGGATTAATAAAGTATTTTTCATTTTATTTTTCATATTCTTTTGCATTTCATGAGACTATACAGATGTCTAGTTCTCATCCTTCACAGAGTAGTAGCTCACATAGGCCTTGTGAACTGTACATGGTTTTGGAAAGTTTATTTCTCTTCAAAGTTTGAAGTCATCTTGGTCATGCAAAACTATAAATATCCACCTCGTTCATATCCAGTGCCGTTGCTGTGTCGGCATGCAGCTAGGAAGGAAAGCTGTAATGTAGTTTGGATTGGAATAGCCTCTGTGGTTGCAGTGGTTGGGCACATTGGTAGGAAGTCATAGCTGTTGTGCGGGGGTTTATAAAACAAACTAAACACGAAACAGAACCCCGTAAAACAGTTATCTCCTTTTTCTTCTGTGGGTTTTCCCTCACTGTTGCTGTACTGAGTCTGCTCCTCAATCATCTGTAGACCAGTGAAACCAGTGACCCTGCAAGCCTAATGCAATTACTGGAAAGCAAATGCACTATAAAAAATAATGGCAATACAGAAAACAAGAAAATGTGGAGCTTTGCTGAAGTGCTAATTCTTTGTTTAATGTAAAGATCAATCCAGGATGCATTTGTACAGACACAGAAAATGGGAGTCTTGGCTTTTCTGAAGATTAAAGCTGCGTTATGGGTGATAGATCAGCATATATGACTGCATAAAGACTAATATCCATTTGCAGAAATGTAATTTACAGAAACATCAGTCAGGACTCGTTTCCACAGCTTTGTTTCAGGGGGAGGATTTGCACCACTCGTAGTTTATAGAAACGTCTTTTTGACATGCTGTTGTTTCTCTATTAGTTTATCTTGTAAAAACAAGAAGTTTCAGCCGGAATCTCATTAGCATTTGTGCAGACATAAAGAAATTAAACTGTTCCATAACTTCTATGCAGAGAACCACATACCAAAATTCAGTTAGAGCTAGCAGATTTGATAAAATGCAACAAAATTGTTTACTTGTAGCTCTTTTATTTCTGTCAAGCATTGAAGTGAAGATATCATGCAAAATCCACTTATCTACCTCTTAATATATGTTTTTTGCCCCTCTAAGTGTTTAGGAATGCAGAAAATGTAAATATATTCCCTTTCTTTTTGTTAATATTTTTCATTTTGTTTCTTTTTCTCTATTCTAGATTACATTTTTTTGATCTGTTAGGCAAGTATTTACTTTGGGTCTGCCAAATAAGGTCATGGATTTCCAAGTAACCAATTTTTGAGGACAACAAAATCAATACTGACACAGTCCGAGGGTTAGCAAGATACCTGGCTAGACACTCACAGCCTCAACTTTATCCTTGAGACTTTGTTACAACCTGAGAAAAACTGGTGAGATGGGCTGAATAGATGGAGACACGTGGACTATGAAGAAAACAGAGAAACAAAAAGATACAGTGAAATGGACTGAATTTGCTCAGAGTGACATGAACCATATAATGACAAGGACTTTAGTTATACACGTTTGACTGTTCTGGATCTGACAATGTTTATAAAGGTGGTTCCATGTTCTTAATATGAAATAACGTTTGAGGAGGCACTTAATTGTTCCATTACATTGAAACAATCTAACTGTTTATTCCACAGTGTTCATTGTTGCTAACAGACCAAGAGATAGTATTCAGCAATACTGGAGCACTGCAAAAAACTGTACTTATAACCTTTTCTGTTCTCACTGTTCACCTTAGACTCCAAACACACTACATTTTGTCATTTAAAGAGATATTCCGATGACTCAACAGTTGTGGGGAGTATCAGTGATGGACAAGAAGCGAAGTACAGAGAACTGGTCTGTCAGTTTGTGAGCTGGCATAGAAACAATCACTGCATCTATTACCTACTAAAGTAAAGAGATGAATGAATGTTGACTTCAGGAGGAACAATAGTAAAAATAAAATACTGTCTACATCCTAAGTGAAGAGGTTGAGGTGATGGAGGGAACTTCTTAAGGAAGCTGAGATCATTCAATGTTCAATCTTCTATAAGTGCTGTAAAATCAGAAGGCTTTGCAACCATCTGTTTGGGCAACAGCATCAGTCAGAGATTATAAAAGACTGGATCAGCTGAGTTCTGTTCTGAATATTTGTTAATGCTGTGGAGTCACTGGAGCTGGTTGTCCAGGAAACAGTGCTGCAGAAGCTCAGTCAGTCATTTTCATAACCATTTAATCCAACTAATGGTCACAGAGAAGCTGAAGCCTATCCCAGCAATCACTGGGCGAAAGGCAGGGTACACCTTGGACAGGTCACCAGTTCATCACAGGGCCAACCAACCACTCACATTCATTCCTAGGTGGAATTTAAAGTGACCAATTCACCTAACATGCATGTCTTTGGATAGTGGGAGGAAGCCAGAGTACCCCAAAGAGAACCAATAAATACAGGGGGGGGAACATGCAAACTCTGCATAGAAACGCCAATGTTCGACCCCCCCCCCACCCCCCCTGCGCTGAGCCTCAAACCAGTAACCAGTCCAGAACCACTGTTTCACCGTGCAGAAGCTGCTGAAGGTAAGTGATGATTTCTCATTTTCTATGCACAACACTAAAGAAACATCAGTGTTTTCTGTGTGAGGCTTCAACAACTTCAAAGCAGTACAAGAAGGGACTGGAGATCATTCCTGCCAGGAACCATCACCCTCTGGAACAAAACAATACCATCATCTTCTTCTACATTAATTTAATATTGTCTCTAATAATAAAAAAAAACTATTCATTTGAATTTCCCTCTGGGATTGATAAAGTATTTAACATTTCATTCCATTACACGATGAACCTTTCAGGCAGCTTAGATCATCAGGTGCATGCTTGTTTTCTGTTCTCAGAACACCAAACATGGAGAGGCCGCTTTTAGTTTTTATAAATCATTTATCTGGAATGAGCCCTGACAAGAACTGCGTGTCAGCTAAATCCTTGGCTTCTTTTAAATCACCTCCCAAAATCCGTCTCTTTATTCATGCATTCATCTAGTCGTCTCTTTTTTGTATTGTTTTTCTATTCTTTTGTAATTGTTTTTCTGTTTGTAAAAGCTCATTTTTATGAACACTGTTTTGCTCATATATTTTAATTAAATTGCTTTGTTCCTTTAAATACCAGTTTGTATTTGTTTGTTTGTATTAATTCTTTTAGCACTTTGATTTACTTTTGTCTAAAAATTACTATATAAGTAAAGTTGAAATTGATGTATGGAGGAAGGTACAAGGAGAAATACCCACCACCACTCAGACTGATCTATATATTGCACAAAAACATCCACTTTCTTAAGCATTTAACCCAATTCAGGGTCATGGGCAGCTGGAGTCTATCCCAGCAGTCAAGTACACCCAGGACAGACTGCCATTCCATCACATGTTTTGGCAAAATTGTGCTTCTGCTGTTTGCAGTGATTAACAGGGAAGAAGACACACATTGCCATGTATGCTTTCGTACACTCCAAGTATATCCCAGCCCTAAACTGGACTACCACAGACTCCATATGGATTCACTTTGTAAGAAGGTTCAGCAGTAAATCTTTTTTATAGGAAGCTCCATGGTTTTAATGTGAATTTTACTTCCATGATACTGTTTTATTCTTCTTTCATTGAGTTCTTAATAACTTTTAACTCAACTAGTGGTTTGATCTCTTAACTTGTTTAAATAAAAAAAAAATTGTATGGGTGAAAAGTGAAACAGCTGGCACAGCCTTAAATAAACTCTTGGACCTGCACAAGGTGAGAAGAGCCAGGTCCTACCAGATCCTGACTGTTTCAGGTTGCTTCCTTCCAGACCCAGAATGCTGAGATTCAAGAGTAACTGAACAAAAAATTATTTCTTTTGTGCAGCTGTAACATATTAAGATGGTAATATTATACATGTTGTTTTACTGGTTGTGAAGCCATTTGCACAAAAGGGAAGATAAAGGTTTTGACATTAAACATCAGAAACTCCAATTTGGTAGAATTTGCATTATAGATAAAAAAAAAACAAACAAACAAAAAAACTCCTAAGTGTTAATTTGGGCCTGCTTATTTCAAAACTGATCAGGCTGATCTGAATTTATATCACGGTTTAAAGTCACTTAAAATCATTTTCTACAGCCAGAAGAGACAGAATAAAAGCTTCCTTTTCCATGGCGGACACACTGCATATGAATCACAAAGCTGTGCTACACTTATAAGCAGAAACAACTTTGTGTCTTCACAGACAAACACACAACACATCTGTCTGATGATCAGCTGTGGAGCTGGAACTTGCTGGCTGTCAGCAGGGTGTGTGATGGCTTACACACTATAGCCAAGTCCTCCATCGATCCCCCCAGAGGAAAAAGAAGGGAGTGCTCTTTTGTCTGTAACACTGTTGGATGAACTTGTAGCGCACCCAGCCCTCAAACACAACAGCACAGCTGGAGGAGACCACAGTTCCTGCAGGGAAGAGAACTCTGTGTGCTTTGACTTTGAACTTTCTGGCCGGACTCTGTGAAGTTGCTACCTCTGCTCTGAGCTGTGGAAGTAATGCTTAGAACTAGCAGTTTAAATTACATCTGCCTGTGCCTTAATCCATGTGCGTCTTTTGAGTGAGAAGGGAATTATTTAGTGAGATATTGTGACAGGGTGGGGAACAAAGTCAGGGTGTGCCCATTCAGGGATTCCGGACATGCCATTTAACAGTGGGGTGATATTTGACATTGGAAAAATCCTGAGTGTAATTTGTCAAAGCTGACACCACCAATAGCCTGAAGCTGGAGCTGTGAAAGCATTAGGCTTTTGGTAAGATGGAGGAACTCTCACTGAGATCAAATTCTTCCCCAGTGCCAGTTTTTATCCAAATAAGCTTGGAAATCTTGGGTGGGAAAAGAGAATGAGTAATTCTCTCCTCCTTTGAGACAACATTCAGCATTCAGACAATTGTCAAGAATCTAATTTTCTCCACATTTCCACCATTTTATATTCAGTCATTAGCATACAAACACAAACCACAACAGTTCTGCATTTTTAACAAGAACTGATGTATTAACCAGTGTTAAAGTTCTCATGTGAATTTTAGACAAACTTGATAGGCCTTTGTAGAGATATGATGGATATTTATTTTGATGGTCCCATTTTATCAAAACAATAGACACATCTGGCACAACCACACTTTGTAATTGTAAAAAATTGTACAAAATTGAATTCACAAAACACAGAAACCAGCTCTGCACACTCAAGATAGTTATAACAAAACATCAGATCAAAATCTAACCAGATTTAAGTTTTTCTAAAGCAACATCGCTTTAACTTTCAACCTTGAAACGCTGAGCTTTTTAACTGTTTTTATGGTTTACAGACATTCACTGTGTAACTTTCTGGAGTTATTAACCTGCAGCCTCTCAAGGCTCACACATCCCAACTTTTTATCCCTGCCAGGGTGTCACAATCACGACGGAGTTGGGTGATAACCATCCATTTTCTACCGCTTATTCCCAAACGGGGTCGCGTGGGGGCTGGAGCCAATCCCAGCAGCCAACGAGCGAAAGGCGGGGTACACCCTGGACAGGTCGCCAGTCTATCACAGGCCCGCACACTTAGACAGACAACCATGCACACACACACCCACACCTATGGGCAATTTAAAGTCTCCAACCAGGCTATCCCCAAGCTGCATGTCTTTGGACTGTGGGAGGAAGCCAGAGAACCTGGAGAGAACCCACGCTAACACGGGGAGAACATGCAAACTCCACACAGATAGGCCATTGCCCGAGGCTACGGCGCTAACCACCACTGTGCAGCCCTGGGTGATAACCATATAAATGCAATTGTGTAGGTGCTAAAATAGTATCCGTCCACTCTCTAGCATTTTTTTGGGAATTGACGAGAGAAGACTGGATTCCTTATAATAGCCTGATCTGAAGGCAAAAGGACTCCCTCCTCCCCCACTTCGCCCAACCAGCCACACCTTGTCCACACTACACGAGACAATACTGCACGAGTTTCATTGGTAATCATCTACTTGGCTTTGTCTCAGTTTACGGTCAGTAGAGCAATGCCATAAGATATGGCTTTGCCTATGTGGTTGTAGCCTAGCATGGCTGCCTACCGTTCATGAAATGAGACAGCCTACTAAACCATTCTGTAATATTCTATTCTCTTACTGGTAAATCATGAGAGCCACGACAATCTCTTTATATTAACTTTTATTTTCTGTCTTCCATTTTCCGTTCCCTTGTATACACACGTCTGCTTTTTCTTAGTCGTTTTTTTTTATTAGTCTCAGCCGTGTGGTCAGAGCGCCATCTATTGGCCATTGTGAGCTTATGTTACACATACCATCGTGCTCCTTTCACTTTCTTTTAGTTAAATGTATATTTTGAAACCAAAATGGAGCTACAAATGTTACTTTTATTTCTTTTAATTTACATGATCTTTGAAACTGAAAACATTAAAAGAAAATGGAAAAAAAAATTCTAAAAGAGATAAAATACATGAATAAAAAGCAGAGTATAATCAGAAAATAAATCACGCCTCCAACTTGCTAATTGCTGGGATAGACTCCAGTCCTTTCATTACTGAATTAAGTGGTATAGAAAATATATCAATATATTGATGTAGTTACACCTCAAACAGATTTTCACCTGGTCACAGCAGGTAAAAGTGTGGATTGTAAAAGGATATCATTGGATGATCTTGCTGAACCGGGCATCCACATTCCATGACAGCTCGGATAACATCACATGCAATCCCTATCTGCTATCATGGCTGCTTGACACCAGCCTGGTTGACGGTATCATTGCCCCAGCCATGGCCTTGATTAGTAAATTCAGAGTTTTGCTTAGGTATTCTTGAACTTAATAGAAAATGATGCAACAATACCAAACCAGACAGCTGCTGGAAGGTAAAGGTAGATTACAATCTGCCATTAGAGAACAAACTTAACTTGCCGTATGAAGGTATATTATATTCAATATGTAGACATGGTAATGATTTCCATCTTATGTAAGTATTTTCCAAAGTTCAGAATTCTTTAGAAACAAGTGTTTTGCAGTAATTAATTCTCAGCTGTTCCAGGTTGGGACTAGAAGACCCAAAAGGATACAGGTTTTGTTTATAGTCATACTAATTTGGGTTTAGAGGTGATGCTGGTAAATCAAAAATTAAATACACAACTATTCCCAAGTCAGTCCGGTAACTAAGTGCCTGTCTGTTTACTTTGATACGGTTGCTTAGGAGCAAGCGCTGTTTGGTCAGATGCTTCTTCTGTTCCCAGGCCTGTTACAGCACTCGTACGGACAGTGGAGAACATATTCTCACAGATAGCGAGCGAGTGAGTGTGGAAATGACGAACCTCTGCAAACAGTATTTCAAACCTGTGCCAAGATCAATTTTCATCAAAGTTCCACAAGGGATAGTATCCCTCCATCTCCTGGAGGTGAGTCAAGTGTATTTTGGAGAGAAAAACACTATGAAGCAAATGTTTTATCCACAACAGTAGACATCACACAGCCCCCATGTCAAGCCTACTGAAAGGTTTTCAAGGTCTTTTGACCCTGAGTGCGATGCAAAGTGAAGGTTTCATCATTTCACGGTCCAAACCATACAATTGAACTTTTTAACTGGCCACATTTCAATGCTTTGACTACTATTCTGGCAATGCATTTGGTCCAAGTCTGACTTTTCTTATATAGAAGATGTACTACTGAAATAAATCTAAAACAGCTTAAAATCTCAATAAATTAAGTTTTGGTAATATTTAACATGATTTATGAGCAGTTGAATAACCAGTTTAATAGTTCTCTTTCTAAAGTTTGCCTTTATCTAAGTGTCATCTGTTGTAATTTTGAGTGGTGTTACAGGAGTGAAAACAAATGCCTTCACATGACTTTCATTTTGTTCTTTTATCTGTTTCATAGGATCTTGTTTAATCATCCTGAGACATCTGCCTACAAACTAACATGCACTCCATGTCCATATGTGCAGAAAAAAGAATTACAGAACTTTTCCTGACCTTTAACTAAAAAAATAATTGTTGCAAAGTTGAATGGGGGAGCAGGACATTTGATAATGGCCCTAGGTGCTCTGTGGAAACTGGAGACTGGGTGTTGGCTTAGTTGTTCCTCTGCTCATCTACATTCTCTCCCACCGTGAGGTCAGAAGCATGTCAGCAGGTCTGTCTGTGTCATCTGCTGTACGTCAGCTGGCAATATAAGCCCTCCAGCAATTTCCATTACCATAAATACCATGAATATTGAACACAGTGGAGCACATGATGCCTTCATTAACCTATTTAGATCTGATCTGATGCAACATGTGGGCTATACATGTATATATATA
>JBAMHX010000014.1:26000873-26028641 GCA_037177515.1 Pseudomugil tenellus
ATATATATATGTGTGTGTGTGTGTGTGTGTATAGTCATTCAATGGTAGCCATGCTACAACACAAACCAAATTCAAGCTATTCATACCCCTATTTTTTTATAATAAAAATGTTCAAAAAGCATCATATGAATAAAGGAAGTTTTTTTTTTTTCCATGGTGCCATTAAACCCAGTATGGATGGGCCATCATCACCCAATAACTGGAAATTTCCTCTGCAGATATCCATTACCCCCCCTCTCTCTTTGATCCAGAGATGTTAGTGAGTTGCATCTGTTTTTACTTTGTCTATGACACAGTTGGATATTTTTAAAAATGTGCCGTTTTATTGAAATGCCACGTACCCACGTGGAAACCAGTACATTTAGCGTTGCTCTAATTTTTTTAAAACCTTTAATATTATACAGTCAACAACAGAGATCAGGGGTTGAGCTGTACCCAGTGAACTTCACACTTGACATGTTCAAACAATGCCAGTACAATACACCTGATCTGACACACAAGATGGGATAAGAGCATGCCTAATAAATATAAGAAGAGGAAGCAGTGCTTCCTCAATGCTTGTGTGAATGAAGAATGCAGTAAAAAGCACTCTGTCAAAGTCATGTAAGGTTAAAAAGTTTAGTTATATAACCACAACACAAGCAGTACATCATCGCATCTTTATATGACTGATAAAATAGACACTAAATAAAAACATATGCAGAGACAGTGTAGCAGACCAGCCTGATGCTTTCAAACCAGACACTCAAGGAATCGTGTCCGCTCTGAATAACAAAAGTGCTTCTGAAAACAGGATCCTTGAATTTTTGGAGCTTCACTAAAACATCCATCCATTTTCTGCCGCTTATTCCCAAACGGGGTCGCGTGGGGGCTGGAGCCAATCCCAGCTGACACAGGGCGAGAGGCGGGGTACACCCTGGACAGGTCGCCAGTCTATCACAGGGCCACACACATAGACAAACAACCATGCAAACACACACGCACTCCGACGGGCAATTTAGAGTTCCCAATCAGTCTATTCAACCACACACTTTATTTAAACAATAATTGATTTATTATTTATGTATTTCTTTTTATACTTAATTTCAATCCAAATCCAAACTTCAAATATAATCAACTTAAATGGTTGAATTTTCTGCATGAGCACAGAACCGAATAGAAACACAATATTTTGAGTGTAACGTCTCAGTTTAGTTTCAGAGCTTGATATCCAATCATTCTTTTCTTTCCAGAAACCTCATCACAGAGTTTAGAAGTAATACACTTGATTGACTAAAGTCATGTAAGCCGAGTCTGTTTATTACAGTCTTAACTGAGAGAGATTAAAAGTGACTTTGGTTACCTCAAATAAGTGCAGCATGTCCACAGGAATTGAATTACAAAACCCCTTCTCACCTTGACTGGTAACCCGAAACCCAAACTCTATGTCAAGAAATGTGGCGCTGGCACAAACAGATTATCTCTCTCTCCTCCTTACCACAAACCACATGCCGCCTGCTCTCTGGAAAACGTTTGCTTCTACAACATGTATCAAACATGCACATTTATTCCCACCTCTGCTGCTGAATAAGCTGAGGAATTACAAAGGCTCCCTTGATGTGGGAGACGAGTAATTTACAGTACATCCATGACAAGGATGAGAAGATGGAGGCTTAATCTTAGCTTCCACGGAGTTTAGTCATTCAAGCCCTCATTGCCCTTATTTTCTGGCAGCTGCTAAAATAAAATTATCTACTCACAGAGCATTTCACCACAAACTCTTGTTGGTAAATGTGGTGAAATTCACCATGAGTAATCTGCTCTCAGTTGATGCAAGGTTGCTGGAATCGAAAGGTCGTTATTAGGTCAAAATATGGCCTTGCACAAATTTCTACCTCGTTAATTTTACTGTGGGCCTTGCCCTTGTCAACTATCCTGGGATGTCTTAGTAAAGCAATCCAATAATTTCTTTCCATGTTTCTTGAACACATACACCATTTATAAATCATTTTGCAGTTCAAGTTGCCAGCAAGTATGAATGATTTTTCTACATCGCTCCTTTTCTGCAGGTTTGTAAAAATGACACTGGTGCTGAATAATGATATCTGATAAAACAGTCTTTTATTGGCTGGAGACAGTTCCCAGTACAGGTATTAAGACTGAAAGGGGCACATCACTGAAAATCATTAGAAATTCTGTAGAGCATCTTTAAAGGCTGAATCTAATAAAATAGCAGCAAAAAGGGTAGTAAGCAGTGGTAAAAATAGTATTATCATATACAGTATAACTGCTAGTCACCAAGCTCTAATGGATCCTAAACATCTCTACCTTCATTCTCAGACTACAGGTTTACTATAGTTTCTCACGGCTTTAGGAGTAGAAGGCAGAAGTTTCAGTCCTGTGCTACGTCAGTGGTTTTGTCATCAATCTTTTTGGTCTCTTCACCACATTAGATCAGGCCCAGAACAAGCTTTGTGGATTCCTCCTTTAACCAGCTTTGACTAGATGATCGTTGCATCAAGGAGCTTATTGCCCTGTAAGCTTTCTCTTTGTATCATCCTTCTGAGATGATGCATCACTGTGGAATCACCAAAATGGTTCATTTAACAGAATTTGTTGAAATGCAAGAGTGGAACAAATTTTCTAAGAAATTTTAGCTTATGTTATGTTAAAAAAATGGAAACCTAAGCTGAGACTCTTCTGCACTGCAGCCTTTTAGAGAGTTCCCGTTTGATTGATCAGTGGCAGACAACCAGCCCTGTCATGTTTTTGAGAATTTGAGAAACATCAGATAAACTTTGATTTCTTGGAAGGTAGGCATGAAGTGGACACATTATTTAATTTTCTGTTAAACACGTAGATGAGACCTTGTCTTGCTCAGCATCTTCCATTACATAACAAAACCAAATAAACCGAGCCACAGCCCAAAACACAGAATGAAATAAAAAATGGTTATGAAATTTTGCGGGGATTATCAATCTGTGGTGAGCATCCACCTCTTGATCCGGCTCTTCTTTGCTTTAAATGTAATAGGATTGTGTGCAGGGTTTGTTTTGGACATCATACTGTCCATGCTGTGTTTTAATAAACCACATCTTGCTGGGGTCTGGCTTCAAGTTTTCAGGCTGAAAACTTGCTATCCTTTTATCTTGCTTCGTAGAATTTGCTCTCACACACACATTAATATACATATTTATTATTTTTACACCTTTTCAACCCCCACTTCCTCTGACTAAAACCTCCTTATCTGCCTTTTCTGTGTTGTTGTGTCCTTTTTCTGAGTCATCCTCTGCTTTATCTTTGTTGCTTGCATGTCTGAAAAAGCAGAAAATGCAGGTTTGACCCTGTTTTAATTTGCATGGGCTGGAGGGGGTGGGGGTATTGTTGAATTTGTGACTCATTCTTTTAAAAAAACCCAATGATGTCATTCTTGAATAGCATTAAAAAGTTACCTGATTTAAGGCATTCAGCCGTGGCAGACAGCGAGATAAAATCCCTGCTGTATTGTTGGAACTCTTTAAAACTGCAGAGCTCCACTTTTCATCCCCTATCCCCATTTTCTGTCTGCAATCTCCTGCTTTTCCTCGCCTACAGTAATGGACCAGCTTTGTTCACTCAGCAGCATGCTACATGTTCCGAGGCCAGATGGTGTGATTTAGGTGGCATGCTGAGGGAACTGAAAGAGTAAATAGGAATAATGCCTGCGAGTATAGGCGTGGGTCGAGACAGAGGCACACCAAACATAAATGATTGCCTCATAGACAAAGTGTGTCCCTTTGGAAGGATGTGGAATTCAGTTTCTCTGCAGGAGCAGGCTCATTGCTGGGTCAAAGTTCATTTCACACAGCTAGCTGGTATATGGGCCATGCATGAGTTCCTTACCAGCAGCTGTGTTTACACCCAGGCTGCATGCATACAGGAACAGAGGCCGCCGTCCTGCCACTCCGTCCTCTCCCCCTCTTTGGCTTTCATCTTGCCCCTATGCTGCATGTTCAAGAACAACACAGAGGCTTGAAAGGTTTAACCCTTTAAGAACCTTTTCTTATTTGTAATGATGACATGAGTGTTTTATTGTCCACGGCTTTGGATCCTTTTCTCTCATTGTTCAAAACACCTGCATGATGCATGCTCACGCTTTAACTCGAGATGTTACAGGTTCAGCTTTTTAACATCAGCAAGTTGGAAATGATAAGAGAAACAGTGTTGATGAGGTTTTTCCTGCTGATTGGTCAGGTTTTCCTTGCAATGTTTTTCAGCTTTTTTTTGTATGTCGTCTTAAGTTTAATTTCAACCATTAGGCACAAATTCTGTATTTCATTTGAGTCAGGCAACTTTATGGTACTAAATCGGATACATGTTAAATCTGTGTGAAGCCACCTCAGTCTGAACGTTCTGGTTACATTTCATCAGATTTTCCTGCCAGTGAAGTGAGGTGGACATCGCAAATCTACATCTGAGGAGGCAGGTAGGATTAAATGCAAACAATAGGTGGAACAATGTAAGAAATCATGCTTTTATGTGTTTGCGCAACAACTTCCAAACTCATACACACACTACAGAGTGTGTCGTCCATATTTACCTCTGTAAGCACAGAGTGCTGCATGCAACATCATCTTTTCCTCTCTGCTTTTATTACTTAAAAGCAACGTTCACACCTGAATGTGATAAAGGTTGTAAATTATATGACGATATGAATGGACATGAAAAAAATGGTAAACATTGGATTTGAGCATAAAAACCTGCAGTTTGAATGTATCATTAGCTAAATCTGAATAATCAAGATGCAGGAGCATCCCTCTACAGCTAGAAGGCAGGTTATGAGCACTGCACCTTTACATTTGTTGCATTTCTGTGTTTTCTTGTCAGTACTTTTAAAGAGAACTCTGCTCTGAAAGTGTGAAAGGGAACCTTTATATTCAGGTTAAAAGAAGAAGAATCCATTTGTCCAATAATCCAACTTGTCAACTTAAAATCATCTAACAAAGATGTTTCCCTCTGCAGGAGATGATCCAGAGATTTTTCTTGTTTACATGTATCAGAACTAACTTCCTGGTTACTTTCTATTTATCTCAAAGGAGATTATTTTTATCTTTTTACTCTGTTTCTCTGTATGTGTAGTAATGAGGAGTTTTTACCACGACATATAAACATACCAAGTTCAAGTTTTAAACAGCTAGTTATGTTCTAGCAAATAAAAATAACTTTCATGACACATTTGTAATCATTATGAAGCTCCAAGCCTTGTTTGACTATATTCCTGGGACCAGCCTTGACAAACCAGTAAGGGATGTTTCACAAATATACTTAATCTGATGCAGGACTGAGACTGTAGAGGACATACTGTTTCATTTTAGTCAGGTACTAAAATAAAACATATTCAAGTTGCTGTGTTCCGCAGCATTGAGATGTTTAAATCTCTACTCCATGCAGATGCAGAGGGTTTCTTCAAAAGTAAACCTTTGGTAAATGTACATTTTTTACACTGTGACTAATTGGAATTTAATTAGATGTATTTGATTAAAGTGGATTGTAATTGTATCTAGTTGGGACTTAACTGATTGAAACAGAATTCAAATTGTTTAAGATTAATTAGGTTATATTTGCATTAGTAGGACATTCCAGATGCTACACTGTGCTCATAAAGGGACGGACATGATCAGCAGCAATACTCAGGTAGGCTGTGGTGGTTAAACCATGTCATGCTGGGAACCAGATGGTGTCAAGGAGATTTTCCAGTCAAGGACGAGGATTCTGTTTTCTTGGTTTAGAAGATTATAAATGTATTAAATGAAGAATAAAAAAAAGTGAAAAAAGTTAAACCTTAAAACACGGAGTGAGACAATAAATGAAAGACAGAAAAGGTTCAAGGTTATTACATTCATGTAGAATCATTCCAGAGATCTGTTGTCACCGAGAAGTCCAAACAGTGGAGACACCTTCGCTTTTAGAGACTGGTTGTGTGCGTCACAGAATGCGGACAGATAGGGACCAACGTCCCGTCTAAGCATGTTCCACGTCATTGGTTAAACTTCCTGACAGAGTTTGCATTGCTGTTATGATGGGCATGCTTCAGATTGATTTGCAGTGTACTACATTACACTCACATTACAGTCATTTAGCAGATGCTTTTATCCAAAGGGTCATAGGGTTCAGTGTCTTACCCAAGGACACTTCAGCATGTAGTCAGGTTGTAGTCAGCCTGGAATCGAACCTCCCTCTCTAGCAGCAGGATTAACTCTGAATACATAACAAGACCTGGAATAAAGGTTCAACATAGTGAATAAAAGAAAAGAACTTGGACTACATATAGATTATTTTTCTGCTAGAAAACTTAAAGAAGGAAGACTAATGAATTTGCTCATAAACGCAGTGGATTTCAGAGCCGAGCATAGAAAGCCCAATCAAGATGATTCAATGCTCTAAGAGGTGAGGGTGCAGCTGGTCGCCCAACAACTGAAAGAACTATAAAGCAAATTACACTTATATTTTCCGTCTTCTGAAAGAAATAAAAGTTCACAAGAGGTCAAACACGGAGACTCAGATATTTTTACTTTCCTTTCATCCTGGATCTGTCTCAAGATGGCAAAAGCAATTAGCTTCTCACAGCTACTCAGAGTTCAGGAGTTTTCTATTTCCATTTCACCCCGGCGAAGAGTGAAGAATGCTATTACCACCTTTCAAAGGAAGTTCACCCCAAGTGACACGTTCATGACTCATGTGCAGTTACAAAATATCTGCGTTTCAAAGCCCGGCAGAAAGTCTTCACATCCTCCAACACATCCTCATTGTCACTAATTTATTCTTCAAACCCAAACCCAAAAGACAACGTGTTTCATATCGTGCAACCTCACATAGTCATCCCACAACTTGATGGCAAAAGGCATCTGACATACAACAGAGGAAATTATTTATGTCTTTTATTTAAATCCCCATGTGTCTACTTTATCTTCAGTCATTTCATTCCAGATTTTCAGTTCATGATCCATCCCGCGTCCCTCCATTCGGCTACACAACGGCTTTGCAGCCCCTCCCCTACATCATATCCTACTTTTTATGTGTACAGCTGTTGCTAATCGTGCAGGTGCCTGATTGGCTGACAAGCCCAGCTGTCGGCTGATGGGAAGGCAGCTGTGGGCTTTAAGATGGATCACAGTCAAAAGGAAAAGGTGACAATCACTTGGAACCTCCTCACCCCACCACCCCCCAAACACAACACTAAGGTAGCCAAGACTCAAGTTGCAGGGAAATAATTAAATATCTAACTTCCTTCTATCATCCTCCATCCTACCTCCTGTTAATCATCATGTGATTCATCATCAGTATAATTTTGTTCCTTTTCTTGTGGGACAAAGCAGGTTTCTCAAATCGTGGTAGAGACGGGACGGGTTTAGCTCAGCAGTTGTTATACATCTCATATTCTGGGGGACATACTGTAGTTGTGTATACCGTATGTTTGTATCTTTGGTCACATCCTTGTGCCTGACCATGTCTTCTAGCTGGGAACATCACCAGCAGCTCCGATAAGGCCTGAGGGGTCTCTCGTCCGGTCCATAGTTGGGCTATATAATTCTCCCAAACACAAACTATCTCTCTGTGGGCCCAGAAAAAATAGTTAAGCCGGTGGGATGTGTGAGACAGGATGGAAACCCATGTGAGTGTCTAGTAAACACAAATTGTTCCTTAATATGGTTTAAAGCCAGTCTCATGAAAACTGTAAATATCAGAATAGAGTGTGTCCCATGAGCAGATTAAACAACATGCCAGTGGGTGCACAGCAGAGCAAATTAAAATTGAAACAATTATCTCACTGGCTTGAAACATTAACGTTAATTTGAAAGTTAAAAGTTGATTTACAATTTCCTGCAATAAATTGCTGCGTGTAAAACAAATAAGGTTGATATAATTGGTCTAACATTCAACTCTCTCTCTGCTATAAATCAACCTTTTCACCTTGTAAACATGATTATATTCTGTTTTGTGTTATAAGACATGTCAGAAGCAAACTCAGCTATCACCACTTTTAGCCAATGGGCCAACAGTGTGCCAAGTTTTCCCAGTGTGAACGCGGACCTGGATCTTTTTTTCTTGGCTAGATTTAATTTGTTGGCACATTTTCCCATAATCCTAGTTTAAAGTTAGTTCAATTTACAGGCAAACACCACAGCTTACTAATTCAGTTGAACCAATGGGACCATTAATAAAAATATATAGCTGCATTTAATTTTTATCTTCGGTCTCTCACCAAGTCAAAGCGATCCACATAAGATGAGGCACAGTAGTATAACAACAAACAGTTTCTAAACCCGATCTCTGAAGTTCCTCTTCTGTTTCAGCACTCTGTGACACCAAGTTGTTTCCATGGAAACACAAACTCAATACATTTCTTTCATCTTGTGTCTGTAAAGGTGGTAAAAAAGAAACATTAGTTTCTGTGGTGTGATTGTGTGTGTGTGTGTGTGTGTGGGGGGGGGGTGATGATGTCATATTCATCATTTGGTAACAATACTGACAGATGAAAGAAACTCACTGGACCTTAAATGTGACAGTGTTAATATGTATATTGTATGGAACCATCAGGTGTCCAGCTGATCTAGCAGTCCTTGAGGGCCACAATTTTCCATGTGTCCTGCTCCAAAATACCTTACTTAAATGAATAAGTCATTCTGCAGAACTTCATTGGCTGTTGGATCTTTGTAATGGAAACTAGTTGTGTTGGAACAGGAATACATCAAAAACCTGCAGGACAGTGGCCCCCGGGGACCCTGCCATAGATGCTTTGGTAACTTTGGAAACAGGCTTTGGTGCAACGTTCACAGTGACATTCTGAAGACGTGTTACAGTTTACACTTTAGGCGTGTAGTGATTCTCAACAAGTTGTACTGAGGAAGGCATCAACTGTGATTTCACGAGTTCAAGCTTTGCAGTGAGCATGAGTTGTTTGTCCCTCATAGGACCCCTCTGTTTGTCCACCACCTCTCCATGTCAGCAGCTGTTAATAGTCACTAAATAGTCCGGATGATCGGTGAATGTATGAACTCCACTTCTATTTTTCATATTCCATTTTTGCCCTATTTCCTTTTTTCTAACTTTTTTCCTTTGAAAAAGTGACTTTCAGGTGTCAGGAATTCATACCATACATACATCCCTGGTAGGACATAAAATGCATGTATTTATTTTAACTTCATTGCAATTTTTAGTGTGAAGCCTTTTTGTTTTCTAACCACATTTAAATCCCTGTGCCACAACCACACAATCTCTATGATTGATTTTACTTCACAGTTGGCACCAACATGAAGACTTCGTTAAAGAACACACACACACAAACACACAAAAACAAGCAGAACAGATCACCTACAAAGACTCAAAACTCTCTAAAAGTCTTAAAACTTCAACAACCATTTCTCTAGAGAGAGCCTAAATCTCTTACCACTTTACCCTAGATGGCAGACATATGAATCATTTGTGAACCATCAACTGTGGTTCCTTTGGTCATCACACCTGACTCGAATGAATCGGTCATTGTGCAGAACTTCATTGGCTGTTGGATCCGTTTAATGGAAGCCAAGTGTCAGTGAATAAGGATACATGGAAAACATGCAGGACAGTGGCCCTTAAGGACGGACTTCGGAAATCCCTGTCATAATGGAAATTCTAGACTCTTACACAGCTACCATCCTCTGATGAATATGAAATGAAATAGTAATTTTACTGCAATCCTTTTACTGCCATTATTAAGCAAATTACTAAATGGAGGCTCATACATAAGTATTTTTCTCATTTGCAGTGTGCTCTGAAAATGGAAAAACTCCTAAATGGTTAAAAGAAATGAACATCTTGGATTTGCTGATTCTCAAAGCCAAATGATTGTCAGAAGTCATTCCAAGATGAGCAGGATTTCTAAGAGCCAATTACAAGGACATTATCCCATAATTGGCATCAGAGCTGGGTTGTCTCACACTGGTATAGGAGGAAGCTGGACTGAGTCACGTGGCCTGACCTGGATTAATACGTCAAATAGATGATAAGTTTTGGTTATTTGATAAGCATCTAGAGCTAACATACTTGCCATTCTTAACATCCTGAGCTCCGTTTCCTGTTTTTGACAACTTGGCAGTTTACAGACCGTAAAAACTTGCTTCAAGCATCTTTGCGGTTGCTTATGTTGATTTCAAGAAAATATAATAATCTAGTGGAGACTCAATGAACTTATTGTATTAGGTCAAATTAAAGCCAGACTTTCAAATAAGCGTGTTCTGAAATTCTACTAATCCAACTGTTTATATAAGTCCAGACCAACATACCAAAATATTGCAGTAGGTATCTCATTACAAGTACTGTTTATGTTGGGGGCTTTGTTTTTCAGCTTCTTCTTCCCTGGTGGCTGCTGCGAACTCTGCAGCCTCTTATCTGGTTTACTGGTTATGACTCGTCACACTCTCTAGCAGCTGTAGAGATGGACATGTAAACAGTTGTTACTTCAAAAAGTTATTACTTATAGTTACTGGTTACTTCTCTAATAGTTAAAGCTTTATAAAAAAAATGCATTTCTCTGCTGTATGTGAATGGGAAAGTTGGTGCACATGTTCAGGTGCGTACACACTTGCCCACATCTGTTTTGTTTGGCTTACCATGACATTTTACTCTTCGTCAGTCACTCAACATCACTTATGAAATTGTTCCGGCCCCTAATCCTCCGGGAAGACAAAGACAGCTTCAGTGTGCTGAATTATACTAACATGCATTGTAGGCAAAAAGTTATTAGTCGCTTTAGCCACTGCTTATAAAGGTTATGTGTTTTGTTAATGATGTTCCATCACTGAATGCAACACCAAATGCTGCTCCATTTATATTTATCTTTATTTTGTTTTTATTGTCAAGCAAAATTGCTACTTGCTGTAATCAGATTATACTGATGTGCATTGATACTGTGAGCCAGGAGCCACCAAAAGTCAATATCCAGTCTTATTCTAGGTGAATTAAAATGACTTTTAATTCCTTATAACTTAAAAATAAATGTAGGATATAATGATCATCCATCCTTTATCTGGGGTCGGGTCTCACGGGCAGCAGCTTAAGCAGGGAGGCCCAGATTTCCCAACCACGTTAGCTAGCTCATCAGGGGGGATCCTGAGGTGTTCCCAGGTCAGTCAGTATAACATGACAATATATAACATAATATATAATATATATACTGTATATACATATATATAAAATAATATATAATCCCACCAACATGGCCTCGATCTTCCCTGGGGTGCCCTCGCACCTGGAACCCTTCACCAGAGAGGCTTTCTAGCCAGATACCCAAGCAACCTCATCTGGCTCCTCTTAATGGAGAAGAGCTGCAGCTCTACTCTGAGGCCCTTTTCATTCTGTCTCTAAGGAAGAGCCCGGGCACCCTATAGTAGAAACTCATTTCAGGTGTCGTTCACTCAGTCACTACCCAAAACTTGTGACCATGTAATGATCAGAAAAGCTGAAATGCTCAGATGTGGGAATGATCAGCCATTTTAGGGGTAACAATGTATTTATACTGCAGCTCAGCAGTGGCCAACATTTTTTTCATCTTTTTCATTCAGAATATTTTATCCTACCATGAAGCAGATGATGATAAACATCCCATAGAAAAGTGAAATTCTGCAGTAAGAGTTAGTGGCTGTGGGATTTTAAATGAAATATCATTAATGAGGCTAAAACCTATCTCCACCATCTCCAGGTGAGAACATCACTCTCCATATTGGGATGTCAGTCAATGATTCACAACATTCAGGACTGTTCACTGTTTTTTAGAGGTTTTAGAGTGAACATACCATCAGGTCATGTTTTTATTGCATTTATTGATAATAATAGTGGATTACATCTAACCAAGATATAGACATTCAAAGGACCTTACAGTGAACTCATTATTCAGAGAATCTCTCTCATACATGGTGATGGTAAGCTAAATGTGTAGCCGCTGCTAGCCTGGAGCAGAGTGAAAGAAACATGGCAGCCAATTCATGCTAACAGCCTCTCCAACCTTGTTATGAGAAAAGATGATGATGAGCCTGGATGAGCAGAGTTTTATTAAGACTTATCCATAAGCAAAGCTTTAACACAGATCCACATGGCATCAAAGACTATGTCGACATGGATATATTGACTAAAGTGTAACACTCCACAGCTAGAACAAGCTCCATACCTGCTTGGTCCCCCAATTGATGGAACAGTAGTGCGATACTTTGTTGTAAATACTGTAAACAAGTTTGGATTTTCTGGAGCACGACCACAATTTAGTTGGTCACAGATGCCATTATTGTGGTTATGTTTGCCGCGTGTTTTCACATTGTTGTCATATTGTCCAATTATACAGATGCATTGTCCTGGTGAAACACCTACAGTAAAGGTTTCAAACCTCCACCTTGGTACCTGGTTTCAGACATGATTGCTTTCATTGAGGCTAATCTCCCAGTTCTGTGTTCCTGAAAGGGTGAATCGCTTTTACAGTTCTACTGTAATTCAGCACCATGTGTACGGTCCCTGAATGAGGGTTCTGCTTACAGAGGATGATTTGTCCCTTTAGAGATTACAGGAGATGTATTGTCGCAAAGAACTTTTGCATACTTAAAGGCACAAACAATGGTCCAGGCAGGAGGTCGATATCACTGTTACATCTACAGTGTTTGGGGAAAAAACAAAGATTTTGTTGTGAGCAGCAGGTGTGGGAATGCTCTTCAGTGTGCAAACTGTCCAGTGTCGTTTGCTACAAACTGGTTGTGAACTCATTTTACAAGAACAATTGTATAAATTTTGTCAGACACAATCCCTGTTCTAAACTAAATAAATGATTCCAATAAAAATATGCTTGTAGAAAATATACATATATAACTGTTTAATTCATATACTGCGATAGAATTTAGCTGCACACTGAATAATGCGCTTCATTCTGTGATGTAGGAGATCATTTATATAAAGTCTTATACCTGCAAGCAGAAAGGGGTCATTCACCATTTATAGGGGCAAATCCCCCTCCCCTCCCCCCACCATTTGTCAAGCTGTAATTGTAGCTTAACTTAACTATGCATGTAAATGTACAGGTCAGATGTTCTTTTAATGTTGCCTACGTGACCATTTTCACTTACTTTTTTCAAGTCATTGGGTGTGTTTAGAAAAGCCTTGCTGTCCATCTGGTCATAATCTACTACTGTGCTTGACCATGTCTTTGCTGAGTTAAGACAGGACCCCAGTGCACAACTAATGGATAACTATCATTAACAAGCCACATTAAAGCTCAAGTGTCAGAAGGCTATCCTGACTTCATGCTTTAATTGATGCCTCAATCATTGGCGTAACTTGGAGCCAAACTGTGATTGCAAGTCATCCAAAACTATTTCCTTCAGTCATAAATCCAGTCGATTTGCAGATGTTAACTTTCCAAAACATAAGTCATGTACCATAAGGGAATTAGAGTTTGTGCTTTGGCTATGAAGTACTTAAATATCTTTTTAATGACCTTTTAAGAGCTTCTTAGCTGTGGGACTTTTTTGCATTTACTGTAGCTGTACTGTGGCCTAAGCTTCACACAAAGCTTTAGTGTCTTTAAGCTACAGTTGTTTGAAGGAGAAACCTACTTTTGTAATTTTACATTTTAAAATATCAGTCAGTAAATGCTGTGACCCTGTCCTGAAGAGTTGCGCATCAATTATTCAGCCTAATGTTTACTTGGGAATCCATTACAACCTAAAACATCTTGAAATATTTTAGTCAAAATTGATTTCTTGTGGTGTGGGTGGACCAGGTTGGCAGAAATATTATGGCCATTTCTGCACAAAATTCCCAGTCTTTAAACCTTCAAGGTAAACAGTGGACTTTTAAGTATGGAGGCAGTGATTCTCACTGACTTGTGTAATCATACTTGACATATTTAATGTCCTTAATAAAATGTCATTTAAGATTTTATGGAAGCAGTTGACAGAGGGAAAGTGAATATAAAGAGGTAGGGATGTAAAGACTGGAAACCACACCCATGGCAGATGTTGACAGAGTGTAAAGACAGTCTACAGAATGGGTGTGTCTCTCTTATTACAGTCTATTGATCAGTTGTGTTTTCCCAGACTCCATTCATTGAAAAATTGGAAGCAGCTGCACCAGCTGCCTCCTCTGTTCCCCAAAACTCAGCAAAGATGTGTTCACAGTGCTTTTCAAAGTTGGTGCAAACTTGTCCTCTTTTTTGCCAATTTCCCAATTTAGGGAGGAAGTCAGTGCTTGGTTCACTTGTTTTCTAAGTTACTCTGAAATTAAGCAAATTTTAGCCTTTTTTTATCAACTAAAAACAAAACAAGTCAGATGGTGTCAAGTTTGCTTCATAACATGTTTTCTTGTTATCAAATAAAATCAACAAGTATTAAATGGCGTTCACTTCTATAGCGCTTTTACTTTCATCTCTCGATGCCCAAAGCGCTTTATAGATCCTGCAATCCACCCATTCACACACTGATGGCGGCAGAGCAGCCATGCACACCGGCGCTACCAGGAGCAAGTCGGGGTTCAGTGTCTTGCTCAAGGACACTTTGACATGCAGACCTCAGATGTAGTGGGAACCGAACCCATGACTCACCACTCAGAAGACGGCCACACTGCACCTGCGCCACAGCCGCCCACTTTATTATAATTAAGGGGTTTAACACAAAACAGCTACAATGTCTTCCAGTCAGGTTTTAGACAGCACCACAGCACTGAGACTGCTCCAACATTAATTAAGTCATTAATGACATATGTTTGCATACAAGTGCCACGGACACACCCACTCCAGCCAGACTCCTGCACAGCTGATCACCAGATTACTAATTACAGACACCTGTTATCAATTCCCTTCATCATTCACTCCCTGTTGGACCTCGTTACAGTTTATCCTCTTCCCCCCCATGACTCACTTACCTGCCCATCGGATTGTTCTTCTTGGCTTGCTTCCCCGGTTCTGATCCTTGTCTGACTTCTGGACTTCTTGGCTTGTCTTCCTGGTTCTGATCCCTGCCTGTCTCCTGGATATATATGTATGATCTCCCACTCTGGCACACATCTTGAGCTCAACTAGTACCTTTCTGTTTGTTGATAAATTCTTGAATTTACTTGATCTGCCTCTGAGAAGTCCTTTGTTACAGAATGTCCAACCAAAATGGATAACATACAGAGGAATCCTCCTCTTCAGTGTTTCTCCGGAGACCCAAGTCTGTGTAAAGGATTATTTATGCAATGTTATCTGGCCCTGGATATGAACCCCAGGAAGTATCCCACTGCAAGATCTAAGATTGTCACTTCTCACAAGACCTGTGCTGCAGTGGACCAAAGCTCAGTTGCATCAGAATAGTGCCGTTAATCAATCTTTTCCTCATTTCATGCAGCATTTCCAGGAAGCTTTTGGTCTTCCCCAGGGTAATTTCACCATTCAGGAACAACTGAGACACGGTAATACTCTCATAACCGAACATGCTTTAATCTTTCGCACAATAGCTTACGTCAGTGGCTGGAATGAAACAGCTCACTCAGATCCAGATGAGCCTGGAACCCTGGGTTCATCTCCATGTCACTTCTTATGACAGTGACAGTGACTAGAGAAATTAATTCAGTTAGCCATCAGAGTGTCTCATTGACAACAGAGCTTTTGGTGTTCCATCTTGTAAACAGAGCTGTTCACAAGACGGATTACCACAAGCAATTACTACTTCCATGGTCGACTCTGCTGAGCCAATGCAAGTTAAAATAGTTCGGTTCAGTCCCAAGGAGCGTCACCTCAACAAAAATCATTGTGTATACTGTGGCCAACCAAATCGTCCCATCAGAAATTGCCATGTACGTCCTACCCCTCCCCAGGTGACTGAGACATTGTTGATCTTCCATGACGTGCTCCATCAGTTATATATTCTCTAGATCTCCAAACTCATGTCCATCATGTCATCTAGGTACTAGAAAGACTTTGGGATCATCATCTGTTTCTCAAAGCTTAGAAATGTTCCTTCCACAAGACAACAGTTGACTTCCTGGGTTTATGTGGTGGGTCCCAATAAAGCTAGGGTGGATCAGAGGAAGGTGCAAACCATCTTGGACTGGCCAAAACTGTTAAGGCTCTCCAGTGCTTTCTCAAGTTTGCCAATTTCTATCAATGCCTCATCCAGAACAATAACACATTGGCTGTCCTAATAACATCCATTCTCCGGCACAAACCTCGAACTCTGACGTGGACCCCCGAATCCAAAGAAGCATTCAATCTTCTAAAACAAGCATTCACTTCTACACACATTCTTCAGCATCATGATCCTACATTACTCTTCTGTTTTGAAGTGGATGGTTCCACCGCCGAGGTAGGAGTGGTACTATCTCAACAATCCGGCCATTATCCTGACTGCGCCCCTGTAGATTCTTATCGAAAAACCTCAGTCTTTCCAAGCACAATTATGGTGTGGGCAATTGAGAACTTATAAGAAAGGGGACATTGGCTGGAAGAAGCTTTGCATCCCTTTGAAGTCCTCATTGATCACAAGAACTTGGGTAACCTCTGAGAAGCACGGTGGCTTAATCCATGGCAGGCAAGTTGGACTCTATTCTTTTCTCGATTCAGTTTCACTGTCACATATATTTCAGGATCCAAAAACTAGTGGGCAGATGCTTTGTCCAGGGTACATGATACATCTATTTCAAATGAATTAATCATTAACAGACTTGTGCAGAACCTGTCAACAATCAGTGGAGATAAATTTAATTTGAATCAGGTGTGTTTCAGTCAGGAAACTTTCAATACCTGCAGGACACTGACCCTCTGACCAGATTTGGGGATCCTTGGCCTACATTGAAAAAGTGCTGTGAGATTACTCTGTTGTGAACTGGCACTATGCAAATAAACCTAACTGAAATAAAATGAATAAGCTCTGCTGAGTAGAAGTTATTAATAATAATAATAATTGCTTTTGTTTACAGCTGCAGCCAGTGAGTAGGTTGCCTTGAATCATATAATCCAAATGTGAAGAGTGTACGATTTCCGTACATGAATCGGGAATTAATCACTTCCAGTAGCTATAGAGGAACGTCCTACTATACATCCAGGGTTGCTCTCCATCCTGATGGATTTATAGAGAATGTACCAAGACTGACTCTAAATACACATAGTTAAAAAGTTAATTACCTTGAAAAATTGCTGTTATAGGTCATTTTCTTTTAATCTTAGATGCTTGTTTAGGCACCAGTGTCCCAGTTATGTAGTATGTTTTGATTATTAGTTGACTTCTTACCTTCCCACACCTATAAGAAGTTGAAGCTCTTATTTTGGCTTAATTACCAACCTAAATATGTCACTGCAAATGGAGTGTGGTATAACAAGGAAGGAGGGCATAAGCAGTAAAGCCTACATGAATGGTGCATACTTGGCCGAGTCCACAAGGACCATGACGGGATCTGTGGAGCTGCCTGTTGGGTGGAGGTAATTTAATCTGGAGGTTCTTTTAAAAATGATCCGTCCAAGCCTTTATGATTGACTGTGCACTAACCTCCAGAGAAATGCTAGGGATTTGGCCAGTCAAAACATTACTCTGTGATTATAAAAGGGAAAGAGAGAAGAGAAAATGAGTAGAGGATATATAATGTGCAGAATAGCATGAGCATTGGATGGCTTAGCCAAGACAGAAAGGTTCACTTAAACACACAAGGCCTTCCTTTGAGTCTTGAAGTCTATATAATGTTATTGCCCTCTTTTATAATTAAAACCGTCAGTTTTAATTATAGAAATCGACAGAAAAAGTTGATATGCTTCCAATTTTTCTTAAAGGTACCATATAATGCAGAATCAACAATAATGAGCTTTTAATCTCGTATGAGTGTTAACTGTACGTTAAAACAATCCTGGAAGTAATTTGTCATCCATGCGTTTTATAGCTTCATTGGGTTGAAAAGAAGGGTGCAGCTTAGGCAGAGCAAACGCCTGACCCCACCAATCCGACACAGCATGGCGGAGACTCCCCCGCCCCTACCTGAAAACTTTAGTGCTCCATCTCCCCCAGGAGGTGTGCATGTCGCTGCTGCTGCACTCTTGTCAACAGACACGCCCCCACGCCCCACCCCCCACTTCAACAAAAGACAATACCTCTGGACATGGACATGGGCAGCAGCAATACTCAGGTAGGCTGTGGTAGTTAAACCATGTCATGTTGGCACTAAGTGGTCTCCACTCCATTACACCAGCAGCAGCCTGAATTGTAGATAAAAGTCCTCATTTGGAACAGGATCAAATCAAGGAGACTCAAATATGATCCTTCCTTTACAGCAGCTCTAGCGTGAAGGAACCATGCGTGAAGAACTATCCCTTCTGATCAATGTATGCATGACTAGTTCAATATGATTCACTACTCAGACCCAGTCAGTCTCCACACATTAACTGGTGTATTGCAGGACAGCAGATATTTGAGGTTCAGGTATGAATCAGAACTTTCTTGATCAAACAAATAATATTAATAAATTCACCTATTGCACGAACCATCACACCACCTTGCAACCTAATAACACTTAAGCCACTATGCAGATTTTCAGCAAAATGTGCCCAGTGAGTGTATAGGAAAAGTAGAGATAGTATTTTCTCTTAGAGAGCTTGTTTCATTGCTCAGTGAAACTTGGAAATACTTAAAAAAGAATCCATCCTCTGCTTTGCAAGTTTCCAAGTATGAGGCAGACTTCGCACGAGAGTAAAGGGGTAAAAATGTTGGAAATGATTCATGTTTACTGAGTCTCATACCAAACTCTGGCAACTTGACCGCAAAGCTTTTCCCAACAAGAAGACCGTCTTTCAAAATTTCGGCTGTGGTCTGTCAGCCTGATGATCAGAACAGGAGAGCACTTCCAGGTTTTCATTTGGCTTTTCTCAAGAAGGCCATGCTGGGAAAGATTGTGCTCTTATTAATTTTATTAAAATAGAGAATGTTTTTATCTGATAGTACAGTTAAAAAATACAACAATTATTTTATTGTGTTTTTTCTCTGTTTTAAATAAAAGGCATGTCTCAGTTCAACAGAGCAGTACTTTCCTGGACTTATCCCTACACAGACCCTGCTCACAGAGCAGATCTCTCAGGAGAATTTTGGCTTTATGAAGAACAAATGAGTTTGTTATGGATGGACTTGCTTCCCAGTTAATTCATATTTGTACGTTTAAAGCAGACTTCAAGAAAGTGTGAAAAACAGTAGTGTTGTGCTAAAACAGAAGTACTGAAACTAGCCTTTGAAGAACATTAATTTCATTTATAAGACATCCTTTTGCAAAGCTGCTTTATTTCAAGTTATGATTATTAAAGAGGAACAAGTCATGGTTTCTTTCCAGCACAAAGACCAGGCAGAATAAGAGTCAGATCTCAGTGGTGACAAGTATTTTTTTCTAAGGAAAAAAAATGTCTTTTCTCAAGCAAGTCACTAATGAGCAATAAAGCCCAGGGACATAAGATGAAACTGTAAAAACTGATTAGTGTTTGAACTGTTTGTGTCCTAATAAGTTCTCTGAACAAACAATTTTATATAA
Organism: Pseudomugil tenellus; assembly: GCA_037177515.1. Classification (NCBI taxonomy): domain Eukaryota; kingdom Metazoa; phylum Chordata; class Actinopteri; order Atheriniformes; family Pseudomugilidae; genus Pseudomugil; species Pseudomugil tenellus. Next base: position 26,020,383 of record JBAMHX010000014.1, read on the forward strand.
ACCTTTAACACTTCTTGGCCTGATCCCAGGCTGTGATCCAGATCCCAGATAGTTCGGAAGGTTTCTATCATGGAGGCAGCTGTGGGGCCGGTGTAGTAGGGCTGACCTCTGATCAGTGAGTCATGGGTTAAGCCCCACTCTGTTGGAAATCTGCATGCTGAAGTGTCCTTGAGCAAGACACTGAACCCCCAATTGCTCCCGGTGTGTGTATGGCGGCTCTGCTGCCATTAGTGCGTGAATGGGTGGATTGCAGGATCTGTAAAGCGCTTTGGTCATTGAGAGATGAAAATAAAGCGCTATATAAATGAACACCATTTTAACATGGACTAACATTTCCACAGTAGATCTGATCAGTCCAGGTTTAGCAAGAGAACCAGGGGAAGAGGAGGATGGGTTTATGTAGATGGATCAGTATGTTGGCATGTTTGTGTATATGGGGATGATGGCGGGGGGGCTTTATGTGAACATGTATGTACAGGGGGGTGTGTGTATGAAGGGATGCGTTTGGAGGGTTGTGGTCAGGTGAAAATGTTTGTGCGTATGGGGGAGGCATGGGGTGGTATAGTGTGGTATAGTGTGTGTGGTCGGATTGTAGTGGTTCCCTTTTTGTGTTCTATTTGCTTTCTCGTTTCTTTTCTGTTGTCTTTCTCTTCTTTTTCTGTCGTCTCCTGTCGGGTCCAGCATGACATGTAACTTCTAATAAATATTTTGTTAAAATAAATAAAGAATTCAAACTATTAAGAGGATCTTTGTATATACATATATACATAAAACTCCATTTGACAAAGCAAATTTGCTTAGCAACAAAACAGCAAGCAGACCATCATTCTGCCTGCTTTTATGCTGGACAAGACAGGAAAAAAGAAAGTGTCTTTCAGAAAAAGCTCTGTGTAAATGCTCTTTTAAAACATCGTCTTGACACTTTATTAATAATGCTATAAAACTGATTGATAGTCTTCTTATAAAAATGCTGAATTCCTGCTCAGCCAGCCCCCATCCCGTGCGGATCGGATTTTTAGCCTCTTAATCCCCCTGTAATCCTGTAATATGTGTGCAATCCACTATATTTCTTCTGAAATGAGTGACTTATGCAGTACAGCTGGCATAGGTTCAACAGCTTGTGAAAAGTTTTATCTGGTTTCTCAAAGTTCTGTGCTGCTGAGCTCAACTTTTGGAACAAATGTTCATTTTTTCTTTATTGCTTGATATATTGAAGCAGTCACCCTCTCTAATCTCTGTGAATAAATTATGGCAGTGAAACAAATTAGAGTTGGGTGCTGAGAGGAGATGGGATCTACAGTTGTGAAAGGCTTTACTCTGGCTGAAAAACATGATTCTAGTTTTCGTACAGTTTTGTATTAAACAATACAAATGAGGTCATTAGGGAAATATTTGATTAAATAAAATTTTTTTGCTTGTAACTGGAAAAGAACACATTAAAATACTTCAGCTGATTAAAGACAATGTATTTATTCATATTGTCAGGACAAAACAAACACAGATGAGCTATCAAAATGTAAGATTTAATTTAGTAATATAATTACTATATTTCAACTGGGGGGCTCAGATCAGCAGGAATAATGCAGGAAACACATTAAAAGCTAAAAACAGGAAACACAAGCTTTACATGGACTGTCTGCATAATTGGACCAACCACAAAGAAATGCCAGAGATGGTTTGATGGAAAAATGCAAACATTAAAGGAAAGGCATGAAGAGTAGCAACTCCTTGTCTAAGTTTATTTTAAATTTGAGTTCACTTTTTTAATAAGAAAGTCATCTGAAAAAGAAATTGCACTTACAAATTCAGCGTTTTTACATAGCAGATTGATAAAAACACAAACAAAAATTGCCCTGGCTGTGCATTTATTCATTTTTTATACCACTTCATCCATGCAGTTCAGGGTCCCGGATAACTGGAGCCTATCCCCGCAGTCATTGGGCCGCTCTGGTAGTTGTCAAAATGATTTAAATAAAATGGTAAATAATAACTTAAACATCCAACACTTCAGTATTTAACAAAACTATGATGATGTTAATCTTTGGTGTGATTGTGAAGGAGTTTAGATGTGCTCTTCTGCACAACGATACGTTGATAAAGGATCCACATTATAGGTTTCATCATTACAAGATTTTTCCAACACTTTCAGATATTAAAACCCTACACCAATGAAGGGTGTATGGTCCACACAAGATCTCTCTCTTCTGATGTTATAGTGTGTGGTTTAAACAATCTTCATTACTACAAATGCTAGCAATGGCCCTACAGACTGAGGCTCATCATCACTTCTTTGTTTGACTCTAAACACTGAATACAAAGTCAGAACATTTTATCCAACTGCATATTTCATGTAATGTGGAGGAGGGACTCTGATCTGGGTGTCGTCTGTGTAAACAAAACTGTGAATGGGAGTATCACTCCACTATACTGCTGATGTAAGCAGAGCTATTTTCTAATGTTCCAGACACCTTGCATGCATCTGTTTAACCTTTAACCTAACCACTTAGAGACTATTATTCAATAGTTTTACAGTAGTTATGTCATTTTAATGAGATACAGGCTGCAGCAGTCATGTTGTGTTTAATTGTTGCCCTTCAAGCATCGATCATTGGAGAATTAATCAATAATCATTCACAAATTCTTTACACACATATATGAACAGTTGTTTCTCTTGTGGGTGCAATAGTGTGGGTGTGGATGCAACTTGAAACCTCTCACACCTGGGATTTCTCCGGAGCAGACATGGAGATGTGAGTGTGGGAAGCACATGCATGGATAGGGTTCTACACCGAGAGCAAGTTAAGGGATTAAAGGATGTACTGGCTGTGCAGTGAGAAGGGCTTTCCTCCAATATATTTAGTCCGTACAGTTTTGGCCTGTAGAGTACTGTTTCTGACCACACCCAGATGCCAAAAATACTTCAATGTGGGAATCAAGAAGCGGTTATTTTCAGCTGCAGATCAGAACTCCAACTTTTTATAAATCTCATAGAGCTGATTTAGTGACCTTTAGCCATCCCTTAACTAATACTGTAGTCCAGGATTGCTGCCATGATACGCTGAGCACATCCCTTTTAGTGTAGAATAGATATTCAATCCCTTCTCAGTATCCCAGGCTTTGACTGTATTCCTTTCTTTGTCTCGTCACCAGACATTTAAAGACACAACATGCTTGATCAACATTAGTTTGTTTCTTATATTACATCTTTATTTTTAATAATTGTGGTGGACTTGTAATGATTTTTTTGATGCACCTGTAACATGGATTATATGAAAATGCAACAAAAGTAGACTGGGGAGAAAGGTACAACCATTTTAAATCATCATCTGGAAGAGTCAGGTGGATTGGTCTGTAGGTGCTGCAGAGGCACAGAAGGTATCAAACCCCAGCCACTCGCTTTTCCACTGAAACAACAGAACTGAGTGCAATCAGAACTGATGAGTGAGCAGAAGTCCAGGAGATAACAGGATGGTGAAATGTTGCAATAAGTCGCACAAAAGTGAGGATTCACTGATTGCCAATCAGTGATTGGTTGCCCTTTGAGAACATGGTCCAGATAAATCCACATAACAGGGCTGAGACAAAAGGGCAGCTCAGGAGCAGGCAGGGTCAGAGTCGGGAGATCAGTCCAAGAACCAACCCTGGGAGTTGGACATGGAAGCGAAACCTGTTTGGAATGAAACAAGACTGTTTGTATAGTTTAACTGATGAGACAGCTGGCAGCAGGGAGACAGTTGATCTAATGAGGGAGTTGACAATCCAGAGAACAGCAGCAGCATGGTTAAGTTTCACAAGAAGCAGGTGTTGCTTAAAGAGACCAAACAACATAAAATAACCCAGCAGCACAAACAGAACATACAGGTCCGCCACTATGCTGTCAACAGTGTAAGACCATGTGACCAACAGGTCACACTTAGATGGACAGGATTCACCTGGCATTGCAAGACAATTTCACTGCGGATGCTTACCTTGAATGTTTGCAGTTTCATCTTCCCAGAAGTGGGTAACCATGGAAACAAGAGATGAAAACGCCAGGCTTATCATCGTGTCAGTGGGCCTGTGCGACTTGATATAGTTTTTAGCACACTTCATGAAGAACATGAAACTTGAACACTTTTTTTCATGAATCATGGAATAAGGCAAAGACGTTGCACTTCTTTGTTTTCTTGTTGACTTCCTGTCTGCATAGAAGCACTCAGGTTATCCTAAATCCAGTCTTCTACTGTCCTGATTGCTTCAAGATGGCGTGTCCCCATTCCCACATCTGCTTGGCTAACCCTTTTATGTTGCTTATCAGTGTGGTCTCAGGCTTCTTTTCTTATCCTTAACAAGAAACCAAAAGCACATAAACCAAAATGTTTCAGCATCATCACAATTCCACCACAATCTTCTTGCTTCATACTCTGAAATCCATATTTAATCCCCAATTTGCTTACCCAATTCTTCTGTCAGTGTCCCACATCACTGTTTTTGTCCAGTTCCAATTCATTAAACATTTATACTCTGTAGAAACATATTTTCCATTACAGTGTCATCAATCAAGCTTGTCATCCTGAATCCCCACCAGCATGTAGACCCCCTCCTTCCTCCACTGGTCCTTCAACTCCCATTACTATTAGTCTTGTTTGACAGCTGTTGTTAGTCTTATTTGACAGTTGTTATCTTGGAAAATGGCAGTAATGGGAAGTGCCACACATCCAGAAAATCCCATGAACGGGTGAAGAAGGGAGAGCGATTTCCAATTGAATGCAGATGCTCAAATACACCAACCCGTGACCCTTCACAGGAAGATGAGCGCAAAGTTAGTGAAAGCTTCAAGGCTTTTGTGAAAACAAGACAGAAAGGACGAAGGAGCAGCTGAGTCGCTGATCACATCGTGCAAACTGCTGGATACACTGCTGAGCAGGATGCTCAAACATGAAACGCCTGTGAGTCACCCTGGAACACTTTATGGTGCAAGAAAAACTGGGCATCCAAAACTCTGTGTGTGTGTGTGTGTGTGTGTGTGTGTGTGTGTGTGTGTGTGTGTGTGTGTGTGTGTGTGTGCACATTGGCAAGAAATTGCTTGTATTTGTCTTTGCCAGTGATTTTTGAAGCAAGATTGTAATATAAATATATTATGTGTTTGTCTTTTTGCTTAGAAGCTGAAAAACATGAGGATTTTGGAGAAGTTTAGTAAATAAAAAAAAAAAACAAACACAAGTCACCTTTTATTCGTCCTGAGGTGTTTACCCAAAGTGACCTGATGTAAATGACAGTTTAACCTTTGTGATTCCCAGCTATGTTACAGCACTAGTCACCATGTGATATGCTGTGCGTCATTGTAGGCTAACATGTCACATTTATTATGCAAACACTTGAGCGCACATGCAAAATGCATGCTGATTGGAACACTGTGCAAATGCTATTGTTGTGTTGAGGCTCTGTCATGGTCACTGAAGGGCAAGTAACTTTAATTGTGAAACAGTTTCACAATAATTGGGGCTTTTTGTGTGTCTGACCTTTGTATAAGACATTGATGATGCTGTATACGTAATGAGGTTAAGGCAATGAATACCCATGAGTGCATTAAAATAAACCATGTCTGGTCAGTGTTGATGCCCTGGGAACTGAGCCTCTGCTCTGTCTGTACTATGTTTACTCAAAGGCATGCATGTGAAGAAGAAGCCGACATTTCGTGTTCAAGTCCACCTTTTGAATTATTCTTTTATTCCTGTAACGTTTGGAGTGAGGGGTGTAGATTTTCAGTTTTAGTCCAGTTGCATGCTAGTAATGCCATCAAATGAAGTTGTGTAATAACTTGTAATGCTAACTAATAGATAGATGATAACTTCTCTACATTAATAAAATCATCTGTCATAATTCAGATCACCGTGTGGTCAGAAAACCAAACACACCACATTAAAGTAAAAAAATTCTCATAAAATTTATATTTCTTCCAGAAAGATACAAACATGAAACAATTCAAAAGAATAAAACAAAGAAAAAAAGAATAAATACAGTAAATAAAACCAATGGTAAAACCTGCAGCACACCAAAAAAGAAAAAGTCTAATAGTTAATTAAAATCAGTTTTAAGGTGCCTTTTAAAAATGAACAGTCAGGACATTTGTCTGATGTGGAGGGGGAGCTCGTTCCACAACTTTGGATCGGCAACTAAAAAAGCCCTGTTTGGACCTCGGTACGTCCAGGAACAGCAGGTCAGCTGACCTGAGGCCCAGAGCAGGAGTTGGGTTGGCGAAGCAGAATGAGTTGGGGGGGGGGGGGGGGGGCACTGGCAGCCGACTGGTCTCCTACGTATATTCTAGAGCAGGCGTGGGAAACTCCAGTACTCAAGGACCGCACTCCTTCAAGTGTTGTGAGTTTCCCTGCTGCAACACACCTGCTGCGTTCACTGAACACGTTCATATTTAGGGTAAACTTTAAGGTTCAGTTTTCATTCAGTGAACGTGAACGAGAGCGACACTCACTTTTGCATGAAAGAGCTGTGTACGGAGTTCACATTCACGCTCATTTGAAAACTCCGGTTTTACGACATTGTTTTCGGCAAACACTATGACGGTCCAGCATGGCTAGTGCTAGTTCCCTCAATTAATTAATTCATTCATTCATTGTCTATCGCCTATTCCCTGAAGGTTGCGGGATGGGGGTCTGGAGCCAATCCCAGCTGACATTGGGGAGAGAAGTGGGGTAAACCCTGGACAGGTTGCCCTGCGATTCAGACTCAGCTAAATGCATTGCTGAAGCCAGCAGGGCAGCTGCTAATGTGCGAAGCGATGACATACAAAAAGTAAACACAGAAGACTATATGAGTAACCGAGAGATAAGAAAATAGCAAGAAACTAGGGTGACAATAAGTAAAAGAACTCCTGGCAGCAAGAGCTGATGAAAGTATGAGAAAATGTGTGCAGGGAACAGCGCGGGATTCTGTCGTTTGACGCATCAAAGCCAAGTTAGAGGAGAACCAGATAAATAAAACCAAACAGCAAGTGATTAACAAGCTCAAAAGCGGCAATACTACAAGGTCAGCGACCATATTAGATAAACGTGGAACTAGATATCGCGACAGTAAACGCCGTCCTCAACAGGTAAATTTTTACTATGATCTAATATGTTTTATTGTTGTCACTGTCACACAATGATACATGATATCCTTTTTCCAGGATGACAGTCTTACACGCACATTTACCGCCTATTTCTAAACGCTATTTACCGTGTGATCGCCGGTAATGTTATTGCATGTCTGAATAGGCATGTCCGGGTAAAGTGCACGTGGGAATTGCTCGAATATTACCCGGTTACTATGTCTGAAAAGGGCTTATAAAGCATTTGAAGTCCTGCATATTTGGGTTCATGCTGGCTAAAAAAGGTTTCATTAAACATAAATTATACTTTGACTGCATCTTGTATTTTCTACATATTATGATCACACATTATTTAATTTTTATTATGATTCACATTATTTATCTATTTCAACAGCTTTTTTTTAAAAAAAAAAAAAAAAAAAAAAAGAACTATCAGAACTTTTAAGAATCGAATGTGTGGACACAAATGCAGGAATGACGAGGTGGAAGGAACGCAGAAATCAGAAATTTAATTAAACTGAGGAATTACTGAAAGTTACTCATGGAAAACACAACAATGAACCAACAACAAAACAGGAAACAATGGAGTCTAAATACAAGCAAACAATATGAGAATGGATAACCTAATCAAACCAGCTGAACTAATGAACAGATGCAAAACAGAAAACACAAGGAAATCTCCAGAAATAAATAAATAAATAACCAGTAACCAAAAACACTATACAAAACCTCAAAGCATAACACTTGCCCATTGGAAAACACGTTGCTACATACTGTGGCATGTGTGTATAGGTTTTAGAGTTGGTATGCAGTCAGAACCTAAACAAATTATCATCTAACATTGTTACATACAATCTTACCATGTCTCATCTCTTCCAATGTATATTTCTGATGCCTTCGCTGACATAAAAGTCAGACGAAATACTACCTGACTGTTTAGACCAGTGCTTCTCAATTCCGGTCCTCAGGCCCCTCTGCCCTGCATGTCTTAGGCATGTCCCTACTCCAACACAGCTGAGTCAGATTCATGAACCTGCCTATCACATTCTTGGCAGTTTGTTAATGAGTCAGTCATTTATTTCAGGTGTGTTAAAGAAGGTGTAGAGGAATTTCATGTATTAACTTAATTATCTTGCTCTTAATTAATGTCTAGCTGAAAGGTCTGACTATAAGGC
>JBAMHX010000014.1:26028741-26047781 GCA_037177515.1 Pseudomugil tenellus
CAACGAACAGCTCCAGTCCACCGTACAGCCGTACGTTTGATTAATCCGTTATCACGAGAAAACGAGCTTTGTTTTCCGTGATAACGAGATAATTATCCCATTATCACGAGAAAACAGTAGTAAAAAAATCATGCGAGGATGACTGCTCTCGGCTTCCGTACTTCGGGCGATAAACGGGTATGATGCAGCGTTCACAGTGCGCCCAGCTTTCTGGCGCACGCGGGGGCGAGCTGCGTCAACAGCTGAGTTGATTTATCAGCTGATAGAGTTCCTGATCTGTCCAAAGATGTATACAGCTAATTTTACTGTAATTAAACTTCCTACTTAGGAAGTTAAACTTATTTAGAAGCCACAGAAGCAACGTTTTTGACCCGCTGCAGAGCCAGGAAATGAATCAGAGACAAACGTGTTCAGACACAACGTTCATTCATCCATTTATTTATTTATTTCTGCAGTCCATCCGTTGCCCACCATCTGGCATGTTGTCATAATTTTGAGATTTTTTAACGGTTTGATTAATTATATACAGTCATTGGTTTGAACCACCGGAGTCCACAGCACGTTGTCATGCAGCTACGCGCAGCAACGGTGGTGGATATTGATATATCTTCTATTTTTCTGTTCTAAATAAGTATAAAAACATAAAATAGAAATTGTTTGTAAATGCTGATTTCCTGTTTATATTTTAGTTCATTATACTGTAAAAATAATAGATGGCAGAGTTTATATTGCAAATGGTCTCACAAAAGACTATTTTTAAAATGGAAAATGGCATTGATCTAAACAGTGATAATTAGATAGTTGAACCAACAATGCAAAATCTTTATTTAGGACAGGTGTTCACATATGGTATTGCCTTTCTGACAGTGTATGCCAGCAAAAAGAAAAAAGTCTGTCTGCTGAGCAACATGCATGAAAGTGGAGAATGGGACTCACTGTCATTATCTAATATTTTTGGTTTATTTATTGGTTCTCTGATTGAAATAAAATAAATGTTATTCCTTCACTGAAGTCATATTGTTTGTTATTTTCTAAGATGAAAAGATAAAAAATGGACTAAATGACAAGATTATAATAGATACGGAGATAAGATTATCTTTCTCCTACATGCATTCTCAGTGAGGATGAAAAGTTCTGTAACCTGCCCTGCAGGGTCTGAACCAAAGGGAAAGCTAGAAGCTTGCATGCATCTTGTAATCTGGGTGGGGGAGGCAACATGCAGACTCTACCACATTTGAAAAACAATAGACCAGTAAGTGGGGTGGTTAACTGCAGCCTGTATGGAAGTTCAACTTAATGAGGAAAGTTTATAACTAAAGATTTGAACCTTGTTTTTTATTTACTTGGACTAGCTGACATTTAGCATCATCCTGTCAGACCTGCTTATGTGGCAACCACCCAACAAACTCTACAGTACCTTTATTGGGAAGATGAACTTTGGATTTTGACCAAACGCACACAGAAGTGATATTTGTTGGTAATGACAGTGAATAGTATGAGCACAAAAATGGAGCAGCTGAAACAAAACAACGTATAGTTCATGTCCAGGATAATGGCTGAGCTGTGTTGGATAAAACCAGAGCCAAACGTGTGCACATTTCCATACCACTGCTACAATTTCACTGAGACTGAGGGCGACTGCTTCACCAGGCCACCCATGTTGTTCCATGCCGAGGCTACAGTAAACATGGCAGGGTCCTTTTGGACCGACTTCTCAAGCCCATGGCCAAGCTGCCTATAGTGGATGCCAACCAGACCTGAGTGAGAAAACAGGCAGAGTTGTCCTTTAAGTTTGCTTTGCCAAAGTCTTCCAGGGCCTTGCCCAAGTGGAGGAAATATTCACAGCACTGCCAACAGAGATGAAAGTAACTACATCATTAATTTGTCAAGCTTCCCCGAGGAAAACATCTTCTTATTGTAAAGGACTGGTTTCTCTTTAGTGATCCTGAACGGGTTTGTGTTTCATTTCCCCACTCAGTTTTAGATTGCAACTGAAGCCAGTCCACCATAAACTTCTTTAAAAACAGTAATAATAATTACATACAATGCTGATTCTTACTTTCTTTCTTATTAATGTCTTATTAATTTGTTCAAGTATAATATACAAATTTATGTCAACTTTAACTAGATCAAATCAAATCTTTCTTTCTTTAATGTGAATTAAATAAAATAATTGACCTGCAATGTCTGAATTTGAATTTAGTCAAACTTGGTAATCCATGAATTCCAATATTCTTGATAGATATCTTTCTAGTTGTCATGACTAATTTTCCCCATAGGCCTTTTGTAAACACCCCAATGGGCTTGAGATATTACACTGTTTAATCACTCATACATGTGTCTGTTGTGTGTTTAGGGGATTTTTTTCAGTGCACAATCAAGCTCCATTAAAAATGGGGGAAAGAGTGCATTTTAGTCTCTTCTAAGAATGGGTCTTAGTCTAAAACTTAAACTCTATTCAGTTTTGGAAGTGAGCTGGATCACCATCTGGATCCAGGAAGGTTGTGAAGAATTCTTTATAACTGGTAGACATTTTCAGTATGTATGCATGTAACTCTACAATAAATAATCAGGGTGCTTGGGCATAAAATTTAGGAGATGTTTCCAACAAGTTGTAAGATATTACAGATAGATCACGATCTTGTCAAAAAATTGATACTACAATCCAGAATAGGAAAAAAAATGTCATTACTGAGAGAGAGGAAATTAAGATATAAACATAAACCACACAATATAACCAAGGCACTATGGATTCATTGTCAATCTAACTAGGAATCTGATGGTGTATCTATATAAAATGTGGGACTATAACACAGACTGGAAACAACAATATTGGTGGATATGAGCTGCTTGGCAGAGGTCGGGACTGTCACAATGTTTTAGTTGAAAGAAATCTGCTATCCTGCTGTTGCTGCAATAGCAGGATAATAAGAAGTTAAACCAAGACTAAATGACCAAAGTCATAATGTACTACAAGAGAATTGACAAAGAATATGTCTGTCACACAATAAGAAACCAAGATGGGGTAGATCCAGGATGGCAGGAAATAAGCAATGGAAATCACAATGAGCGAGTTAATAAACAAACAAGATTGAACTAATTAATTCATAAGAACCATTGGAATTGGCAGAACAGGAGGTGTAACAAATATACAAAGTGATGAAACCATCAAGATGTAAGACACAGATGACTTGACCGAAATAAAACAGCCTAATGTGAAAAATTGAACACTTGAAACAGACATCTAAGAAGAACTAAACCAAGGATCATCAATTTAGGTCCTCGAGGCTTGATGCCAAGCTCTGCACAAGTCAGGTGTGTTGCAGCAAGGAAACTTCTAAAATCTGCAGCTCACCGTTCCTCAAAGACCAAGATTCAGGATCACTGAACTAAACGGAAAAGATGTCCAAAGTGAAAAGTGGCTAAAACATTTAAAGCCATTTGCGACAGGTACTGTCACGGGCTGGGAAGGACCAAATGCAGGCAAGGAGGCAGCAGGTATGCAGATAGAACTTGATTTATTTGTCAAGACTTGAACAGAATATGACTTACCAGAACTACAGCAAACAAAATGAACCAGCAACTGAACAGAAAACCAAGGGACTTAAATACACAGAACAAGGTGCTGGTGAACATAATAGCTAATTCAACACGTTTTAAACAGGAATACCACCAAATAAAACAGAAAACCATAAAACCAAACAAAAACCCACACAAAGTCCAAATCATAACCCCCACACAAAGTCCAAACCATGACAAGTACTCTATGATGAGCCATAAATAAATATTAAAAATGAAGAAAATAAGCATTAAATGTATAGTCATGTATAGGTTAACACGGTTCAATAAAAAAAATGAAATGGAGTATTTCTTCCATGTACAAGAGTTTGAGACCAAAGTAATTGCAACATATATGCAATTATGATTTGGTTGAACTTTGATTTGAGCAACTCTTGGATTCAGTCTTTTTTTAGATAACTTGGTTCATTCTAGGCAGAGTAGCATGCTCTTTATGATACAGTATCTCACAAGGTCCTAAACCATGATGTTTTTCACAAAAAACAAAAACAAAATGAAAACATAAAACCAGGGCAATAAAATTACGCACACATGCCACAGGTCAAAAATAAAGTTAATAAAATGTTAATAAAAGCATGAACTCTGGAAAAACCAGTTCACCTGTACGTATTGCTAAATAAATGTCTAGGACTGGGACATAAAGGTGTTTGGCAGATCCGATACTGGTGGAAGTAAAGGCTATCAATTGATTCTGACTCTTCAATTGACCACACGTGTACTTCTGAAAGTTATTAATATTATGATTATCCCTACAGGTTTTCAGACAAGGGGCTGGAGCAGCAGTTTTGCTGTCAGATCTAAGTGAATGTGAGATGGACATGTATGAGATCTCTGAGACGTGAGTGATTGCATGTGATTGTGAATATTTAAAATTGATTCCAGCGAGTTACAGGAAGCCAACAGGAACAGAGCAGGGGAATGACGTGGGAATGTCTATTTGACCTAGTGAGTAGCTTAGCAGCAGCACTTCTGAACGGACAGTAGTGATGAAGCACAGACTTATTGACCGTTTAAAATAGTGTGATGCAATAATCAATATGGGATGAGATGAAAGCATAAAAGAGGATCTCCACATTTGCACGACCACAGCCTTCAGTTTATTTATTATGTAAGAGGATAAACCATGATTTTTCCAGTGTGTATGTGCTAACAGTAATTTGTGCTTCAGAGCTGGACAGGATCCCTGGTGGACTGGTTCATGCTTGGGCTCTGAAGTGCAGCTAGGAAGTGGGCCAACAGAAGTGGGTAAGGCAGTGCACCCCCACCGTGCCCAATGAGGGATGGACAGGTTGGGTAGACAGTCATAAACCCAAGAATGGAAATGTTGGGAGCACTCTGGCAGTCGGCCAGACATCCAGCACTGGGAAAGCTGGGACAGCTCTGGAGACAAATTACACATCTGAAGAGTTTCATTCCTCTCAGACACATGAGCAGGAATGGGCTGACATAGGGCCCTCAGGCTAAGGACAAGGAACATCTAACTTCAGAGAAGGAACAGGTAGATGTCTGTCTGATTTGGGGATTCATTCTTGAGAACAGAAGCAAGGAATAGGATCATGAGCAAGACAAGGCCCAGTATGCAAAGGGTCTTGGACACAGGTGGCATGGATTTAAAGTATAAGACACAAGAGCTGAGGCCCTTGAGACATAGGGAACAGAGCGGGACACTAGAGAGCTAGAGTGAAATCCAACCTAGGGCTCCGGTGTGGGCTCAGGCATGAAAACTGACTGAAGAGAAGCATGCTGTGGTAATGGAGACTGAATCCAGGAGGATTTCCTAGAACAATGCCAAACCTTTCTGGAGCATCCGCTTTATTGTGTAGCTGTAGAGGAGTTCCCCAGTGGACCCCTTCAGAGGCTGGATGAGAGGCATCAAACCACACTTCCCTGGTGACTGTCATGTCAAAGCACACAAAGATATGAGAGGGGTTCATTTGGGTGGGTCCTGAAAGTCAGTCTGGTAATTACTTTTGAAAACCCAGTGACTAGCTCAGCATCCAGCCCAAGGAGCATGCCCACCAGTCCACTTGACATAATGCATTCTGGATATCTTGGTTAATGGTTCTGGATGGGTCATCCATCTGTATTGTCTAAAACATTCGCTGCCTCTTTATATAATTTATATTTGTGTGGTGTGAGCAAAACTTGTTCTTTTTTTAAAAGTAGAGGAGCAACAATGCCAGACTGGGAACCCTCCTTCCAGTCACCATAAAATGCACCAGGTTCGAATGAATGGTTTTTTGGACCGACTCCATTAAAAGACAATATTTATTTAACAGTTAAAATAAAATTTACAATAAAACACAATTTATCATAACCCCCCCCCATTTTTGTGAACTGGTCCGAACAACCCCACCAGATTCCCGTCTGATTAAAAGCAGAAAGCAAAAAAAAAACATGTAATCAAACACAATCACAAGGCCATCTTAAAATAGGCAAAAAAAAAACAAAACAAAAAAAAAACCAGAAAACCAAAACAAAACAAACCCTTTGTTAAAACAGGCTGAATCAGTTAAAGGACATAGTCCGTTCCGGCCCTTGGTGAAGGAGATGACAGTAGCAACAAGAAATACGAACACTTTCTAGTGGGAACACAGATGGTGTTCTCAGCTTGGGACAAAACAGCAATGTCTGTTGGAAGCCTGCTTCCTCTACCTACAAGGGACATAAATGCGTAAGATTTTATGATTTGATAATTTAGCCCAAAAGGTAAATGCCTCCTTACCAGATGTAGCTTTTCCCAGGAGAAAAGAGAAAAAGGCAAGGAATAATGCCTTTAGCCCTGCTCCAATCCTTACAAAGAGCCCCCACACACCTACAACAGGTGAGCCTACTTGCTTATTAGTGTGGCCAACACCAGCCGGAAGCTGCCACACTAAAATGGAAAAAAGCAAACAGCAGATGTAACACAGAGTAGGTAAGAGCTAAAATGGGACTACTCACGAATCATTTAGTCATTAAATACTCAGGGCACTGGCTTAAAGTATTCAAGTATTGAAAAAAGTTTGAAGATTAATTAATAGTTCATTTTTTCAATTTTTGGATTGTCTTGAAAAGTGTTCCACTAAGTTGTTCCACTGTGACTCATTGTTTGCCTCCTTTGGGAAATTCTTGGAAAACATTCAGTCAAAATTCAATCAGAACTGAAGGCAACAAACTTTAGTACTGATCTGGTTTTCATTTTCGTTTCATTTTATTAAATGTCAGAAAAAAAATCCCCACAGTTACTGGAGATACAATCCAATCCTCAAAAATCTTTGTAATACAAAAAAAGACTAGAAATTCTCATACTGGAAATAAAATCCAACTATCACTTATTTGGAGGCGTTGTTCTAACTCCTAAAAGCTTAAAAAATTTAATTAATTGGTCGACTATGAGATGACGTCACTGATTTAATTTCGGTTTGTATTTGTTTATTCAGCAAGACTGATCACCATGCAACAGCCAGGATTACATCTTTAAAGATAAATGAAGTAAAACGTGGTCCACCTTGGTGGAGTCAGTATGGCTGAAAAAGAAGTCTGCATTCCTCAAAGTCAGCAAGCACTGATCCATCACTGACAGTGGTGATGTGGCTTGTAAATTAATTACAGTCAATAAAGATATCTTGCATATTTTAAAGATATTTGGACAATACTGGCATGACCAGAAGCCTTAACAGTTTTCCACAGCTTAATGTTGTTTTTTGCACCACGTCTTGTCCTGTCGTTTTCCATTATAACTCCAAGTCATGCACAAACACAGAGCAGGAATCACGGCAAAGCTCTCGTTATTGGCCTTTTTCTTTTCACAACCATTGGTTTTCCTCAACAAAGCATTTTCTTACAATAAATTGTTTGTGGCCACATTTATTGGATCGACATTCCCAACCAGAAATTTAAATGTGGGTATGGCTTCATGGGGATTAAGTAGGAGTACATTCTCAGAATTGTGACCTTGATAGTCAGTGAGGCAACATTGGAAATGGAGTGCCTTGGAGGTCAAGTAAAGCACACATTTAATGCATTGCACTGAATAAACATTTCACCACAATGCACTGAAGTTATATATTTCGAAGATCAAATTAAATCTCTACATTTGGTTTCTTATGCCCAACAATGTTGCCGCAATTATCAAGATCCAGAGGTCTTGTCAGGTCTTAGGGCCGTGCTAAAGTATAGGACCGCTTGGCTAAAACTTCAGTTGTGTGTCTGACCTCAGTAACCACAACAGCAATGGTCAGACACACTTGATTAATTAACTTGATTAATCAGTTCATTCAATAATGAAAGACAGGAAACAAAGAGCTGTTTAAGTTCTGCTAGTAGTGGAGCTGTGCATAAAGCCAATTCTACATCTGCAGGCCAGAGGGGGAAAAGAAACAGCAGCTAAATTAAAAACACATAAAAACATTTATTTCAATGTGGAAGATGCAGTCTGAAGTGGACAAGAGGGATACTTACAGTTTCTATTCTGTGTGATAGATGTGGAGGAATCACAGGCAGCATCAGACGGATCTACTAAAATTAATAAAACTTTTTAAATAAAAGGGAAATGTCCCTTCCATGATATAGATCAATGCCACTGGTAAAATTTACATCTAGTTTGCAGAACTGATCACAGTTTAAAGCTTCTATATAGACTGTTGCTAATCTGATGAGAAGTTTTTCTTCATATAATTAAATTATGTACTGTCGGCAGCTTGTTCATGGGTTTTAATGAGAGCAGTACAAAACAGTCTTTCAGTCATCTAATCACGATGAAAAACACAAAGTTTCCCCTTTGAATATAAATGGTGGCACTGCAAATTCGGCAAATGAGCTGATTTAAGTAAAATCATTTGTGCTTTTTTAGATTTTTTATTCAATATTTAGTGTTTAATTGCAGAATGGTTCTGATGACATTGATAAAAAAAATTATGTGGTTACCAGGTCAGCATTTAATATTGTTCCTCAGAAGTCACGGTTCTGCTTGTTTTGGATGTTTCCCTGCGTTAATAGACGTGATTCAGCTTTCCATCAACATCTGAAGAAGCCTAATCTGTAACCATTAAAATGGACCAGATGTGGGGATGCAGGGAAACATCTGAATCATGTATGAGTGTGTCCCCCAGAAGCAAGCCTGGAAAACTGTACTAAGTCACATAAGAATACATCAATAAGAATGAATTTGTGGCCATGTTTTATGTAATTTATGAAGACCCTGCATTGATATGGATTCATATTTCAGGTTTCTTTGAAATTGTAAAAATTGGATGTATAAAGATGCAATTAGGTTTACTTGATTCACCTAACTTAGTTGTTTCCAAACTTTTTCTGCAGGGCTTTTTTTTTTTTTTTACTTGAAACAATAATGTCCAGTTACTAATGATCTTCCCATGGCCTCAGATAAAGGTCTCGTGTCTGTTCTTATCATTTTAGATCTAAGTGCTGCATTTGACACCATAGATCACAACTTTCTGCTACAAAGTTTGAAACATGTTATTGGTATTAAGTGATAACACTGTTGACAAGTTTCTTCTTCCTCCCCCTATGCCCTACCCCCTTCCCCTGGTCTCTGCAGCTCTTTGTACCTCACTTATTCAACTGTTATAGAAAAAATACTTTGACCTTTTTTTGGAATTGTGTTTAAACACTGAATTTTTTGCCCAAAAGAAGTTCAGCACAAAACTAAAATAAATGAGTTTTCCATCAGAATGACTGTAAATTATTTAAATAGTAAAATACAAGTTTCAATTTAATTTTACAGCCTCATGTCATAATACCCTTAAGCAAGCACCGTTGTGGCCTGCAGCAGTGGGAAGGAACAGAACCTTTCAACAGGAAGATAAAATCCACCATGACTCTGCTCTAGGATGGGCTGCCATCTGCCTCCACTGGTTTGGGTGAAGAGGAGAGTAAAAAATTATCAACAAGTAAATGGATCAACAAGTAAAGTTTTTTAACAATTATCCATTGCAGGTGTGACGACCCCGGCAACTGCCGTCTTTCCAGGTGTGTCCAGTTGTTACAGTGGCTGCACCTGGATCTCCAGAAGACTCCTGGCAGTATAAATGGTTTAATTTTCAGATGTTGCAGCATCTCCCAGGACAGGGTTGGGAGATACTTAGAGCAGGTGCTGGGCTTTGTTTTTTTTTTAAATTTTTTGGTTGAATGAGCAAAATAAAACACTTAATTGAACGTTACCACTGGTATTCTGCTTAATCTTTGTTGCTGCCCATGTGGTTAGTTACATTATTTCTGCCAATTGGATTTTGGACTTTGCTACAATGCTGAATAATAATACCTGTTTTAAAATAATAAAAATGGATGTAGGTGCTGTCAAAGATTCTTGCTTCCAATGTTCATTATATCTTTGGTCACAGACATTTACAGAGAGGTGTGGGGTAAATCATAGTAATGTCCAACACAGTAATATACTTAAAGTGACAATGTGTAACTTTTTTGGCATTTTCATTGCAAAAAATAGGTATTGCTTCCATAAATATGTACTTTGCCAGGGTCAAATGCCAAAGACGTCAAAATACAAGTGTCCGTGTAGTTTAGAATGAGCTATTTATAGATACATGGGAGTCTCCCATGTTGTATCGCCATCTTTGAATGTGGTGGTCAGAAGAGGACAAACCATTCGTGTTTCAGTTGTGAATCCACGTGTCGTCAGAGCAGGAGGGGGAAGGAGGGGGAGGGAGAAGCCGGCGGAGGATAAACAAGCAAAGCTTATTCAACCTTAACATGGAGGAGCATGCACACTCTTTGCCCAAGGACAGGGATGATAAAATGCAAAGAAAACAAAAACTATAAATAGAAAATTCACTAACTAGAATTTTGCTGTTCTTGCAGTGTGAATGCTTTCATGCTGAATTAGTTGTACTGTAATGCTAACGACAGCTTAAAATATTAGCTTAAAACATCAGGTAAATTATTACTTGAAGACACGAAAGCACAAATTCATGTTGTACAGTGTGGAAATTGGTGGAAATTTGAACTGAAATGAGCATAAGATAGGTGAAGGGGGTTGAAACCTGCTTATTGAACCATATTATTATGAAGTTGAAATCATTTGCAGTTTTTAATGTTTAAATAAAAAGTGTTTGAATTTGAGTAAAATGGTTAAAAGATAAACTGAAATCAGTTCAACTGTTGTAGCAGAAGTGTTAGAAGCTCCATATCAGGTCCAAATGTAATGAAAATTGGTGTAAGATGTACTAAAAGAAAAAGGTTAGGATAAACGCTCAGTTATAATGGAAGTCAATGGTAGAGGTTTTGGACTTTCCATCGCTTGGAGGGCCATAGCTCAAAGTCTATAACTCACAGCTTTTTCAACCTTGGCTTGAGTTGAAGCCAAGAAGATTTGCAACATTTTGATGTATAATATGTGTTATTAGGGCAAGAGTTGAAGGAGTTGTTAGAATTAGTTTAAAGTTGTTTTTTTTTTAAGCTGAAAAGTTAGAGTGGAGCTAGAGTGGAAGAGTAAAACTGAGAAGTTGATTTTCACGATTTTAAAACTGTGATATTTCAAAAACGGCAAAACATATCAATGAGAAAAGTCATTTTTAAAAAGCCTGACTTGTGACTTATTTAAAGTTTGAATGGGGATTCTAGCTGAAGATTTGTGGAAGGAGTAGCATTTTGAAAAGGTACAACATAAGGAGCAAAACCTTTTTACATTCATTTCAATGGAGCGAAAAAAATTTAAAAGCAAAATATTTTAAAAAGCATAAAAGTTATAGATTTGAAACTTGCCTGCAGTAATCTGCTGAACGAGCGGAGCGCAAGAATAATAATAAACGAGAAGAAAGAAACAGGAAAACGAGTGTGTGAATGCCTTAAAGCATTCACACAATTAGCCTACACGCTAAGTTGCCACTGTTTATAGTTGCTGCTCATCTTCATAGAAATTGTTAACGAGAGGCAGCTGTGCGCGGTTTTCAGGCGTATTTTCCTAGTTTTTCCTCCTGAAACGTAATTTATTTCAGTTCATGTATTAATAGGAGAGGTGGGTGAGACAGAATAGACCAAACTAAGACCACTTTTCCGTTACGGTTTAATTTTTTGACCTTTTAATCCTAAAAACTCTGATAATGATTTTGCTTCGTCATGTCGCACTTCACTTGATAAAACAGCATAATATATAGAAAATCTCTCAGCAAATGGTTAACCATAAAGAAAAAAATATTTATGTTTACATTACATGGTTTTCTTTATCCCAACTCTTTTTCAGGCAGTGTTTTTATGACAGGGTTTAGTTGAAGGACTGATTTGCACGTGTCTTTACTTCACTTTAATTATCAAAACCAGAAATAAATCAACATTTTTATTAAAAACGTGATTTGTTGACACACGTAGTGTCCTATCTGAGCTGTGAACAGATGTGTATTGGGTACATTGGGTCATGAGTTGTAAAATTGCGGGACAGTGAAGTTAACTTTCCTGTAGGATGTTTTTTAAATAAA
Source organism: Pseudomugil tenellus (assembly GCA_037177515.1). NCBI lineage: Eukaryota > Metazoa > Chordata > Actinopteri > Atheriniformes > Pseudomugilidae > Pseudomugil > Pseudomugil tenellus. The sequence continues at coordinate 26,040,753 of JBAMHX010000014.1, forward strand.
AAAAAAGGTTAGAAAAACTGTATTATGAGTTTGGGTAGGTGATCCCTATATCACTATAAATAGATTGTTGGTGTTTTGGGATGTGTTGTAACACTGACTCTTATTTGTCCAGTTCTGAAAGCCTGTCAAACCCATCAACCACTGTGAAGAGCAGCATGCCTTGTCAAGTATTTCCAGTGGGACAGACAGGCAAGTTTATGAATATCAAGATAATTTAGTAAACACAGTTGATGGCTGCATCACTGTGACAATTTGCTACAATTATCAAATGTAAAAAATATCTAATTTTAATCTTATGTGATTGTAAGACTTCCTCTTACGGACACAGCCTGTGGACATGGAGCACCCTGCCCAACCTGAAGTTTGCAATGCAGCCTATTGATTTCTTGCTTTCTTCAAACTTAGGTTCAGGAAACAACTATGAAATAAGAATAATGAAGAATCGCAGGGATCTCCACAGATGCTCATGTCCAGATAAGAGTCTTCCTGGATAAGGGATCACGTGAAAAAGTGTACTGTTAAGAGGTGAAAAGCTGTAATATCAAATAGCATTATTTCTCATTTTGCAGATCCAATCAAAGGCGAATCACTCAGATCACTTGGTATACAACACAGTCTACACATCCCAGACCTGCAAGCAAGAATACTCAACACGAGGATCACAAGTGAAGATGGGATGCTGAGAAGGAGAACACTTCGCCTTGATGATCCAAAGAGGCCTGGTCTCATGTCCCCATACCTCCACCTGTCATAGCAGACCTGGTGTAAAAATCAGCAGAGGTGTAGGTATGTAAAAATGTATTATATTAATTCATTTGTCCATTTTCTATACTGCTTCATCTAATTCAGTGTTGCTTGGAAGCGGGAGTCTATCACAGCCATTATCAGATAAGAGGTAGCTTTTGTCTTCAGTGTTTTCTTGGGGTTCTTTCATACTTCTTTCTTGTTTGTCTCCCACTTACTATCCCTCCTTCCTTTTTTCACAGTTTTTTCTGTCTATATTGTATATTTCTACATTGTCACTCGAGCTGTTTTAATATGATTGTACCTATCCATAGTGACTATGAAAGCAATTTTATTCTGTTCATTCTCAGAATTTTGTTTCTGTGCTGCTGTTAGCGTAACTTGAAGTTCTGCCATGTTGTGTGATTTTTTTTCTTGAACTGGCTCGTGTCTATGACATCATCTTTAATGGTTGAACTAAATGTGCCGGTTTGAAATAAATAAAGTTAATCAATCAATCAATCCAAAACGTTCATCTCCAAGCTGCCTTTACGAGTAAACAAACTGTTTCTCTGTTGAAACATCTGGATGTTGTGTCCCACCATGATGTGTGTCTGCTGCAGCTGATGTCATAAACTGGTGTGTAAATGCAGATATGGTTGGTTTCTCTTACGAAAGGAGGTGAACATGACTTAGTCATGTGTTGTGGTTGGAGCAACAGAGCTGTTTTCATCTCTATCTAAATGCATATTTACTGTTTATAAAGATGCTTAGTCCCTTAAAAGTGACAGCATACTGTAGTGATAACGTGTCTGCAGATTGTTGTAGGTGGTTTAAGCATTTCAGACATGTAAGTATAAACATCAGCTCCTGTTGCGAGCGTCAGGGTGGAGCAGATCCGCCATCTGGGTGCAAATCATGCAAGCACAGCGCTGTCAGAGTGGGACAGACGGCATTCATCACATTCCTCAACAGATGCCACAGACATAAGGCCAGCACGTCTAAAACGGCTTTGGGTGCCGAACCTGGTGCAGGCGAAGGAAAACAAGAAAACCCGAGCAGACTGGAGCAGCAATGCTTTGAGGTGAGAAATGGTGTAAAACAGAATTCTTCCCATTTCCTTGTCTGCACCACCTAAAATGTGTGAACACAACTGATAAACGTATGTGTTGATGGAAGCAATAATACTCGTTTCAACAGGAAAATAAACTTCACATGGCAGGCAAGAATGTAGGCCCTCGTTTCCTCATCCGATGTGAGACTGTGATGCATTTCTAACAAAGTACAATGTTTAGCTTCACTTTACACTTCTGTAATATTTACTGAGATGTCTGATGTTTACTTGCTTGGTGTCTGAAAGGAAAATTGAACTGGTTTACATTTAAGAGTGTACTTAATTCTTTTAAATAAAACCTGATATTCAGAAGAAACACTGAAATATGCTTCTTCAATGAGTAACTCCTAATGCATTCGATAAGCTGATGGAGCATTCATTTTATCCAGCTTGCTGGCTGTTTGCTAAGCACTAACCCAAACCCCCGAACCATTGAAAAACAAACCCAATTCGAAAGACATTGGGAATTAAATGTAAATAAAAGCAGAACACAGCCATTTATAGATGTTATAAAGCCATATTTTATTCCAACTAGGACGTAAACAACATATCAGATATTTTACTATTTCATGGAAATTATTAGCCTAGTTTAAATCTGATGACGTCTGCAAATATGTGAAAAGTTGGAAAAGTTATTTTCCACAAATCAAAGACAACTGGGGGAACATTTGACAATAAGGTTCGATTAGCAGCAGGTTAGTAACATGAGGAGGTATAAAAGCGAATTTCAGAGAGGCAGTTTCTGAGACGCAAAGATGGTCAAAGGTTCACTAGTCAGAGACTATCTGGGTGTAAAAATGTAAAACAATTACAGAAAAATGTTCCTCACTGTAAACCTGTGATGACCATGAAGATCCAAAATTGCATTTTGAGCCTCTCAGGCTTTAAAGCTAAACATGATTCTCTACTAGAAATCACTGCATGGACCTGGGAAGACTTCCACAAATCACCGTTTGTGTAACAAAGTTCATCCTGAAATCCAAAAATTTAGGTTAAAACACCATCATGCAAAGTAGAATCCAGATGTGAACATGATCCAGAAACACAGCTGTCTCTTTCTTACTGCAGAGTAAAGAGGAGAGGGAGCATCCAGTTTGCGGACAGTAGAAAAGCTGCTTCAGCTTCCACATCTGGGAAGCTCCATCAATGCTGAAAAGTACATGAAGGTTTTAGAACATCTGCTCCCATCCAGACAACGTCTCTTTCAGGGAGGACCTTTCAGATTTCAGCAAGACGATGCTGAAACACATCCTGCATCCATCACACCAGCATGGTGGAACAGGAGAACTGGTCTGCCTGCAGTCCAGATGTTTCACCAATTATGTCTATTGTTCTCTTATTACCTGCATGTGAAGCCCTCTGAGACAACCTGTTGTGATCCTGGGCTATATAAATAAAATTGAATTGAATTGAATTGAATTGAATACTAAACATCTGGAGCATCATGAAAGCAGAAATCCAGCGATTAAGGTCCAGAACTGTAGAGCAGCTAGAATCCTGCATCAGACCAGAATGAGACAATATTCCTCTCCTAAAACTCCAGCAACTGGTCTCCTTACTTCCCAGATGTTTACAAACAGATGTTTAAGATGTTACACAATGATAAACATCATCATGAAACTACTTTTTACAGATGTGTTTTTTTTAACTTGTCCTCATAAAGTTGGGCAGAATGTTGATGGGTCCTCTGTGTCATGCAGCGCATATTTATTCTGTCAAGAGGAACTATATGTATACACATTTATACAAAGTTTTTATAGATGTGTTGCTGCCATTAAAATAATAAACAGCTCATATTTTCCCTAAAATGACAAAATCTCTGCGTATCTTGTTTATGTTATATTAGGAATAAAATATAAATTGCGAGATTAGTAAATAATTACATTCAGTTTTACTTACATTTTCAACATGTTAACTATTTTAAAAGTGAAGTTGCAGAATAAAAACTAAACCTGCATTTATTGCTACCTGATGTTTTGTTAAATTTCCAAAACTCATGTTTTCCTCATTTACCCCGGCCAACATGAGGTTGCGGTAAAAAAGGACCCAGAAAAGTCAGAAACATCCTGAATCCTGCTGCATACCACATCCTGGCATCACTGATCAGTGTGTAGAAACGCAGACAATGTGACACGGGTTCATAACTCACCTTCCGTTGCCAGTTTTCTGTCTCCGAAATGCTTGGCAGCTTCGAGTTAAACTAAGATTTCCATTTCTTCTCGTGTCAAGTTTGCTCTCATAGATTTCAGCTGGTTCTCGTCCCACTTTATGTGCACACAAAGGTCATAAACTATCTGCCCCTTTTCACAAGGAACTGAAAGAAAAAGTGTAACAGCAGCCGGGAGAGAACATCTTTAACACATTTTATATTCGACATTCTGTCTCCCTTTCCTGTTCGCTTCTGCCACAGAGGCAAACACCACTGGCAGAGGGATTGGGCTTGATTGTGGTGGACCAGAAAACACAGACTACTGACCAATACATGTTTTGAATCACGAGTCAAAGGATCAGATTTAAAGTGATAGAGTAAAGAATGGAAGTAGGCAGATCGCTGAGGGTTGGCGATCTTTTCAGAGTTGTGAAAAACTGGAGTCAGAGAACAGCCAACTGCATGGCAGCTGTGGTCAGCGAGGCCTTGCCTGCACTTCCTCCCATCAAAGCTAGCCAGTTCTCAAAGTCTGTTTAGAGTAAGTCTGCTTGAGCTTAAACTTGGCAGCTTCAACCTGAAAAGAATAATAAATTGGATTTTTAATGCACCTTTCATACAAAAATGCAGCATTGATGCCTGGTTCCCAGAAAGCATACATTTCTAAAGCTCAGCAAACACACAGACAGTTTTAGTCATATTTGTGTTACTTATGCTCTTTAGCTTTTAATCTATAAAGACAAAAAATAAACATAAAATCACACATTAATTTACTTGTCTTTAAATACTCAGGCTGATATTTTAACGCCAGAAATTTTTGGTTTTCCGATATGATGGATAGTTTGGATCTTTTTGTCCACATTCATCCCAGCTGGCAGGTCTCACCAGTACACCAGTCCAGCGCCTGGCTTCTATTTAACTCGCCTATAAATAGATCCGTCTCCGACTCCTACCTGGATGGAGTCAAAGCACCGCCACGCTGACAGAATGGACAACATGACATGCACAGATTAAGGTTTGTAGCTGACAAGTCTCCACCACACACATGATTTGAAGTCCTCCTGTAATGGTTTTTCCGGCGTAGCCTGCGGTAGCTGATGGGTTCGGGGTGGTCTTACTGACACGTTAAATGTTTGCACTTGGCTTTCATTAATTGCTTTTGCATGACACGGAGCAGGCAGAGACTTTTGGTAAGCGTTTGGCACGGTCCAGTGAGCAGAGTTTCAGAGCCTACCTGGAATAGTTCAGCCTTTAAATAGCAGCAGGGTGGTGCCGCTTTTCCCTCCCGCACATGAACTGATGAATTACAAGTTGACTGGAAATTATGAAGCCTTAGAGGAAATAAAAGGACAATTTTTCAGTAATTGCCATCAAGCTGTTAGGTCTTCCAGTGCAAAGACCCTTGCGTGCTGTGAGAGTGAGTGGGGAGGGAGGTATTTTTAGAATCAAACTCCTTTGGCCCAGTGGCATGGCACTCAAGCACAACATACTTTCTATGTTGTGCTTTCCTCCTTGAGACAAGTACTTTCCCTTTCTATGGACTGGTGGCCAAGGATTGTGGCTTCATAAAGGGTCACTGAACAGGAAATTTCAATGCAACTTCCTTTTGCTGACACTGAAAGCAAAGCATGTAATCTGCTGTCTGTGGTAGCAGGCTGGACGAGGTATTATGCAAACGCAAACTGACTGGATTTACACATCAACTGTTCCTAAAAAACCTGAATGTGCTGGGAAATGTTTCATAAATGTCCAGTTAGGCGATTGTAGCTACTGACAGCTAATCTCGCTGCACAGCTGTCCTCATTAACCGATCCTTTAGTTCCTTTTATCAAACAATCTGATGATCTTTAACTTGGCGAGTCACATGTGGCTCATTTGGTGCACAAACTCACACAGCAGCGAAAATGTGGAAAATGGAGATAGAGGTTTTGTCAAAATGGGAAAATAGAAAGCAGAGCACAAATGGGATGACGTCTTTTAGAATAAATTAGTTTAGTTGGAGCATATTTACCCTTCAGTCTAAATCCCAGCCAGTGTTGGACCCTGGGGAAGTCCTGGTCCTGCATTAAGGAGCTACATTTTATATGAAGAAATTTCATTGACACCAAACTAATAAGAAACAGTATAGTTAAACAAAACTGGACTATAAACAAAGAAAAAACTTTTTTATGTTTTAATTCAGTAAAAGTTTGGAATAAGACACTGATAATAGGTTTTGGTTTGTATCTTAGGTTCTCCACCTATTCTTTAAAATCTCTGTTTTGCATCGTTTTACAAAATCAATAAAGCATAAATATGTATTATTGCAGCTAAATTCCCAATAATGCTTCTCTTATTGAAAAAGAGTTGAATGAAAATTAGCTCACTAAGATTCAGCTCATTTTCCTGAATATTCAATTCAATTCAACTTTATTTGTATAGCGCCATTTCACTACAATGTCATCTCAAGGCGCTTCACAGAGATCGGCCAATTAAAAAAAGCCTTATATAGGGAACCAGTTAGATTGGATCAAATCTTGACGTTGATCAAGATTCGATGCAATCTCCCATCCTGAGCAAGCATAGGGGGACAGTGGGAAGGAAAACTCCCTTTTAACAGGAAGGCAAAACCTCCGGCAGAACCCGACTCAGGTAAGGCAGCCATCTGCCTCGACTCGCTGGGGTTACAAGGACAGGAAAGACAGATTAATATGCATTGCAGCTCCAGCTATCCAGGAAGACCTGCAGATAAAGGAAAATAAGGAAGAAATGAGAAATAAAACCTTCAAAAAAGGAGAAAGAAGACCTGCAGAGAAATAGATTAATGATGCCAGTACTGTCCAATACATGGAAAATAAGCAGCAGAGATAATAATTGGAAGTCCTGAGTGCATCATGGGATCTCCGGCTAGACTATCCATAACTGTAAGATTTGTTGAATAGGAAGTTTTTAAGTTTGATTTTAAAGGCAGGGAGGGTGTCCACCTCTCATACCCACACTGGGAGCTGGTTCCATAAGAGCGCAGCTTGATAGCCGAAGGCTCTTCCTCCCATTGTTTTCTTATAGA
>JBAMHX010000014.1:26062434-26075008 GCA_037177515.1 Pseudomugil tenellus
TATATATATATATATATATACAGGTTGCATGAATGAGAAACTGCTCCCCTCCTCCAGCCAAACGTCTGGCAGCATTCATTTGGTAAACCTTTCTGCTTGTTCACTAAGACAACACAGGCCTTGCAATGTGACAAAAAAAATTTAGTTGCTGGCACCTTGTATACAACCATGGATTCCTCCGAATCAGCATTGAGGATCACCATCACATCAGAGCCACTATTCGGTTTGCTTATTTGTTGCATATAATGAGCCTGGAATATTTTTTTCATATACAGTAAAGTCAGCTGCACAAAGTCTTCTTTATTTTGTCTCTCACTGGTTGTTTTTGAAAATGCCCAGATGCCCTCCGATATAACAACCAATCAAATTTATTGGAGAGGCATAAACCCAGAGCACATTCATGCTGTTTGTTACATCCTGTCTGTTGGTTTTCTCCTGGGTAGCTGTGAATTTCACCTGTTGCTCCTTACTTGCATGCAAATTGCATGAATATAGCAGGGTTTGATTTGAGGTCCTCATAATTTGGGGCTTAGATGTTTTGGGTATTTTAAGAGGAAAATTGCATTGGGTCAGGGGACTTTTTCTTTTACAAGCTGTATTTACAGACACGACAGCTGATTATGTGACAGAGACCACCTGCTGCCCTCAACAATGGTGTTGCATTCCAGTGATGCAGAAGGCTCTACACACTGACACCTGAATAAATACGGGCCTCTCATTCCCCCAATATTCAGTGTTTATGTCGGAGTACGCCACAAGAGTGAAGTTACATTTTGGTTTTTATCATCACGTAATGTAAACTTAGAGCATTTCCGAGCAGAAAATCCCTTGAGACAGCTTCCTACTATGTGTTACAGCACATGACTTCAACCACAGTTCATCTTACTGATTCCCTTTCCCACGTAGATGTGATTCAGTGCAACTTTTTTTAATCATGCTTTATTTGAAAATTAAACTTGGTCAGTGTTTGATGTAAGGAAAAACAGTGATTCTGTTTGGCATTCAACCAACCCTTTTACAACTTACCGGTATTCCATCTTTCTTAATAATTTGCTCTAATTTTTATATGAGTGCCAAAACGTTAACACCCTTGTCCGGTTTGCCAAGTACTAAATAATTTTCTCCTCTTCTGCCAAAAACCAAGAGAGAAGGGAGGAAAGTGGGAGCAAGTGGTTGGCCAACTCATTTCAATTACTTCCCATTAATATTAACTTTCTTGCCCCCGAGTTATTAAAAGCTTAGCAATGTCTGTTTTCATTTTAACATTTTAAATATGGAATAACACAAAACAAAGCACAACACTACTGATACACAGACAGTCTATACAGTTTCTAAGACCAGCTTTCATCAAACTCCAGATGTTGCTTACTGGCTTAGATCAGGACTGTTTCACCTGTAAAGGAGCAACTTTCTAAAACATCTTAGAGTTTTAGACTTCATTGCACCTTTCCATCTTCATACTGTACATCTCAGGTCCAGCCTTATGACCCCAGCTCTTAACGAAAAACATTTCTAAAGAAGCCTAGAGACAGATATGAATGCAGGAAAATCAAAGCTCCACACTGTTCTGGACTACAAACAGTTTAAGAAGACATTCCTGCAGATAAGACTTGTGTAAATAATGTCTCAGTATATTTAGATCATCGTGTTGAATGAAGGTACCAGCATAGGAGCAAGCTTCATTGTTAGTATAAGGCTGATGAAGGCTCTATACAGGGGGGCTGTGGTTCAAAGACTCCCTTTTATGTCAATGACATGATTGTTCAAAGTCCATCTGCTTGCCAAAACATGTATTACACTTTTTAGAAATGAATACATGAAAGAGGGTCCTTACATTGGGGTGTTGCACACACTTGCATGGTGAAGAAAAACTGCTTTTGTAGAATCTACAAAAAAACATAAGTCCAGGAACTGGATACATGGAGTATCAGCAGGCTGTGAGGATAGGACACAAATCTCTGGAACGGCCAGAGGAAAGCTGGCTTGGAGGCCAGGAAACCCAGAGTAGTTAACAAGACAACGACCCCACAAGTGGATGGCCAACAACCCCAGGGTAACAAAGCTGGGATACACAAAGTCTGAAATATGGTGATCCCATGAATGGGGGCTTATGGAGGTGAGACCAGCAGGGCCCACTCAAAAGCAAAAACTGGACCCAGAGAAGGAGCAACCCCGTCTGTCATGTGAGCTAGGCAAGGAGGCGTCACCTCCTTAGAGACAGGAACCAAAGGCAAAGGAAGAGTAACTTCCTCGGCGATAGGAACCACAAGGGTTGGAGAAGCATCCCAACCCAGGACCACAGTCGGAGAGGACCTGAAAACCAGCATAGGACCAGACTGGACACATGAGATGCAGGTTGCAGCGCTGGTGAAGACAGTGGTACAAGGTTTTTTTGGGCCTTGCCTCTTTCTGTTCACCACAGCATCCATACAGCAGCAGGAGAGCTGGGCCTCCCAGGACGTGTTCAGATTCCCAGTCTGCACTGCCAGAATAGCAACCTCACTGGAATGTAGTCAATGTTCTGGATAAGGAACTAACAGGGAGCGGGTGAAACAAATGAGCTAATTAAACCACATGTTTTGATGAACAGGAAGTCAGGGCAGCCTCCCACCCAACTGGTGGTACTAGATATCACAGAAGAGAGAGATTTGGATCAGTCAACCAATCCTGGATGGGGAAGCACACAGAGAAGCCAACAAATTAGCAACTCACAATCACATGCTGACAAGAACAACCCTGAGGCAGTAACACCTCACACCAAGGGTTTAATGAAGGACATTTTCAAGCCTGTGCTTATGTAAGTAGGAATAAAGCTTTCTGCACTCTACTCTGAATTGCCATGAAAATCATAACTCTTCCTCATGACATCATAGGAATGTGGCATGTTTGTGTTTCCAGCAGTGCGTAAGAGCAGCCATTATCAGTTATACAATCAAATGATGGCACCAGCTCTGCTGCTGGATGGGAATGAAGTGGGTGTGTGTCAGAGCGGGGGTGGTGTTTAGCCATCTAAGGCCAATTTACAGAAGATGCTTTGCTTTTTCCAGAGAACAGAAATGTCAGAACTGTTTAGTTTTAAACCTTTCATCAGATAAAGTTTTTCTAGTGGGCTGCATCTCGAGGCGAATTAAAATAAACAACATTGTCTCGGCATCATCATCTCAGAGCTTCAAGAACACGAACATTGAAACATTTTTTACAAGGCAGATTTGGTGTACCTGCAGACTGGTATAAATCATGACAGGCTTTTATTCCAGAGTTAGGGCTACAATGCATGTTCTTAGAGAGGCAAAGCCAGCAGCTACCTCCTGCCATGAAGCTCTCACTCCATAAAGAACAGCTCTCATGTGAGCAGACCACCATAGCCTTGTTGACCTCAAATAAGAAGCAGGCGTTAAGACTCCAGTGCGCCCGACCACATCAGCACAATCAGATGCATCTCTGCTGCACAAACGTAGAGATAAAAGAGTCTGCTACAGAAGATCCAGGGCCTTAGAAAATATCCTTGTGTCAGTATTTTTCTCTCTTAAGCAGCTGAATCTTAAGTATCTGATGGCTGTACTTTTCAGGGTACTGTTAAAATACATGGTCAGCATTGATCTTCCAGTCGAGTCTTCCGGTCAGCTGAAACATTAGCTTTGTTTAGGAATTAATGCATTGCACCCTCTGTAGCTGATTTAGCCTTTTCCTTTGCTATCCTTTCATATGCTCAGTGGGGCCTTGGAGCTCACCCAGTACAGGAAGTTGAACTTCTCGTGTGCACCTTTCATGTGATTCCAGGCTATGAGAAAGAACAAGAAACACACACACATTTATATGCACACACTTGGTTTCGAAGATAAAGAAGGAAAGAAGAGACGGCTGGCTGTAATGAACACAGATTCCATGGAGCGATTTCATTTTCTGTCTTTAGTGGGTTCAATTTCTGACCTCTGCAGCTGTGAACACTGTTGCTTCCTGACTGTTTTGGTGTTGCATTGGTCACAGCTATGCTATAAAGCCAGTCCTTACTGTTGTTATGAGCAGATGTGTAAAGGACGACGCATGTTTTTGTCCATGCCATGTGTTCGTACAGTAGCTTATATTCACTCTGAGCTTTTAAGCTTGTTGAGAGATTGACAAACGCTGTCAAATGAGGCCCAGTTTAGTGAAAATGAATAATTAGTTATTGTTAGTGTCTATACTAACATGGTACTCAACAGAACTCTGAATTTATCTTCTCCATTTTGTGTCCTTGCTCCGCTTTGGTAGCTCGTGTACTTTCTACACCACTCCATCACATTCATTTCCCTTTGCCTTTTACCCAAATTTTAGCTCAGTAATGACAATCCCAGATGTGGTTTAATAAATACTCTGTGGCCTCACCATTGAACCTTAGATTCACTCTGGGAAGTTCACTTAAAATCTATGTTTCATGGCACTAACAGGCGTGCCTGTTCATTCTAAGATGAAAGATGTTTTTACACTTGAAGAACAGTGTTCAGGAGTTTTGGGGGCTGGGCAGGAACTTGTCTCTCCCTCTATACGCCCAGGCAGTATGTTTCATATTAAGGACACATCATATTTCATGTCTTTTTATCAAGAAGATGGTCAGGAGTTTGGGCTGCACAGAGCTAGCGAAACCGCAAGCTAAAAATACATTTATGAGGGTAGAGTTGTACGCCCATTGCATGCAGTGAAATGATTCAGTGTGGATTAACATTAGCAGCATCAGCAGAGCTAAAGACATGCAGCGTGTGTTTACGTGACTGTGTTACATGAGCTTGATGGTCCCTGTCAAACTGAACATTCGGATCGAGGATCAGGAAACACCTGAATTTTAGGACAGACGCCTTTTTCCTCATCTTTTCTACCTTTTATGCGAAGACATTTGCTTTATCAACCGATAAAGCCAAACGTATCATATTATATATGTATAGTTTCTGAGAGATTTTGCATCACTTTATGGTAAAATTTTATTCAAAAACCAGTTGTTTACCATATGAAACTGGTTTCCTGGCCTCTGGTGATTTCCAGAAAGCAGACAAATACATTAAAATAAGTTTGACCTCATCTCATGGTGATAAATGGAAAATACAAAAAAATAAATAGTTAATTTTTCTAAAAGATTTTGTTAAAGGGTGACATTTGACACAATGTAATCCAAGCACACAGATGTTGCTGCATAATCCTGTGCTATAAGCAAAAAATACTGGTTATTCTGTTCACACATGTATGGTTCAGCAGAATTTCTGAAATTTCTGAAAGGAAGTGGATTTCCTAAAGGACAGCTTAAAATTGCAATATCCACAAACAGTTTTCATCCACGTTTATGTGCATACAAAAATCTGCTTTTGTCAAAACACCTGCATGGACAGGGTTTCTCACTGAATCTAATCTGTTTCTTATAGAAGAGATGTACGTTGCTTTTCATACTTAGAACTACTGAGCATATTATTATGCTTTCACTGTGAAAGAGCTCCTGGTTTTTATCTTATAGGACAATTTGTGTTACATCCAGCAGCAACACACAAATGATATGTTATATCTGCTGTCAGATTAAGGAACGTCAAACTCTACTGATATGTAAAATCTGACTGAATGTTGCTTAAATCTTTGATTTAAAAAACATTCTGAAGCTAAACAACAAACAACTTTGATTTGACTTTCTGTAAAATTGTGAGAGGTTTGTTTAAAGTAATATTTGGCACTTTGGCATAGTATTTGGCATATCGTTCAGGACATGATGAAAGCTGTTTTTCTGTTTTAGATGATGCCAAGTGGTCAAAGTCCAGATTCAATAAAACACAAAGAAAGAATTTTCCAAAATGTGTTGTAGTTTTTCATTATTTCTACTGATATACAATTTTCAATGTCTGCTTGTTAATTAATGTCTAAAAATGTCTCTATTAACAATAACCATTTAAATGATTTTTAACATATTGATATTCTGGGAATACTACAGGCTTTAACAAAAATTAGTCTGAAAAGAAGAGAAGGAGGTGAATGAGTGCACAGCTTTGGTGAGGAAAAAATGTTGGATCAAAATATGAGTGAATACAGTTAAACTTAAAGCAAAATAAATAAAGACTAGGGAAAAATACTTAAAGTTCAAAGTGAGATCAGTTCTAATAATTATTAATTCTATTAATTATATATAACTATAATTGTATTATTAAATCCTCTCATGTAGCCTATAACTAAAGACAATCCAACAATGCAATCCAAATTTACAGAGTCCCTGAAAAAATTCCTTTAAAGTAAAGATGATTGTTAATAAATGAGGACACATCTACTATAAAATGATAAGACAAAAATTTGATTATTGATTATTGGTCTCAAAACACACATCCACAATTAAACTATATTATAGCACTGTAGATGAAACTCTGGGTCTTCTGGCAAATCTTATATTTAAGCAAAAAAAAAAAAAGCTGTGTTTTCTTTTGCACACCTTAACTGATTCAGAAACAAAATGCAAAGGGAATTTATCAGAGGAAGCAATAAAACAAAATACAAAAAATGAAAGAAAACAGAAAGAATTTAACGTCAGCCAACATCAGATTAGCTACTGGCTAGAAATTGCTCAGAGAAGAGACAGAATGCAAATTAGCTTTTGTTAGCTCAAGAATTAAAGTGTCAAATTACTTCCTTTCTTTCGTTCTTATCTGAGGATCATACTGAGGATACTAGTAGACCAAACAGCTGAGACTGAATTAAGTTTTATAAATGTTTTTGGTTTTTTTTTTTATATAAGAGAAGTGAATTGAGTGTTTTGCAGGAGATACTTTATAGCAGTTAATGTTAGTTTGGTGGGGAGCATTAGTTTGCTGCAACCATGACGTCAACTGTAGCTGGCAACAGCGTGCCGCATCATCTGCCAGTAAATGGAATAGATGTGCTAATACAGAAGCTAAATCAGTTAGCATTGGTGTGATAGTAACAAAAGCTAAAGACAATTTATTTGGCTGTCTGCTTGGATGTAGTGATGCCAGTCTCTCAAAGCCCATCCTCTCCATATTTATGGTCAATTAATACAGTATTGAATCCAGAATATCCTTAGCAAACTACTCATCAGCCTCTCAAATTCTGATACTAGCATATTCTTCTAATAGACAGCAGAGGGTGTATCCCATACAGTAGGTCACTAGCAGAGGCATACATTGCACCAAATTAAAAGAGTCAAGAATGTTTAAAAAGTCCTTCACCAATAGTCTATCAGGACAACAACCATGCATTTTAAAATCCCCAAGAAAAATATTTTGACAGTATTTCAGCTAGAAGACCAGAAAAGCTGCTTACACAGTCCTTATTGTATTTGAGTGACAGTGCATGACAGTGCGCAGCACAGGGTTGGAGCAACCCACCTCAAATGAAGTCACTTCAAAGCTAGAGAGTGGAAATAAAATGGTACACTAATTACATGAAAAGAGTTTAAAAGACTGCCATCTCTCCTCCATGCAGGCAGTTAGAAAAAGAGAATTCAGCAGATAAAAGCTCAGCCAGAGCGCTGGACTAACCAGCACCAATCCAAGTCTCTGCCAAGTCTCTGAGGAAATCCAGGGTACATGGGCTAAAGAAATCCTAAAAGATAAAAGTTTTGTTTGGCAGGTATCGGGTGTTCACCAACCCAATCATGGAAAGAGCCAAGTCCATCTTGAATTCTCTGAATGGACGAGTTAGTTTCTCCTATGCTAATATTACTATAGCTTAGCTGACAACATAGGGTCTATCTTGAATAGTAACTTGATAGCCTTGAGAAGATAGTTGTTAACATTTGCAATGCTAACACACAAGCAAGTTTAGTCCTAGACAACCCCAGCTGGTTGCTTTAGTTGTTGATAGTTCCCTGCACTAACATACTGAATTCAAATTAAGCGGATGCAACAGCTTATTAAGTTGTGCTCAGTGACTCATTCATTTTAATGGGTCGTATAGAAACCATAGACCGTATGAATATGGATGGAGCCTCCCATTAGGTTTCTAAACAGCAAAAGTGAAGCTTTTTGGAAGGTTCCTAACGTTGCCATCTTGGCAGCGTAACGCATGTAGGAATATACAAAAATGGTGGCGCTGAAAGCGTGGGGGTACTGTTATTTTCCATAAATTTCACTTTTCCAATAGAGGTTGGCGCTTGGTTGAAACAGGCAAACATCTTACATTTTTAGGATTGCAGCTATCTAAGGCTGAAATTGCCTACCCTTGCGCTAGCATATCCATGCTAATAGTCAGCAGAGATCAGCAGCCTACGGGGGCTAGGTCTTAGTTTCTCTAATGCAAATGGACATCTGTGTAACGAAAAATGGTTGTATATGATTCAGGTGTTGTCAGAATAATTTTTTTGTTTTGTTTCAAAGACTGCCTAGTTTCCAGTGTAGATTTATCATTGATCATATTAGTTACCACATACTTTCTGCATATGCTAGTCACCTTGCCGTGTCACGATGACGCACATCCACAGTCATCTGCTTCCTGTTTTCGGTGCTACATTTTTCTTCTCCTCCTTAACTGATGAAAAAATTTAAGCTTGTGTTGAGCTAGTACATCAAAAATATAATGGAGATGGAAAGTTGAGTTGAATTGTTAATTCATGTGGAATTAAACTCACTGATGAATCTATGAATCCACGCAGTTACAGTGGATCACAGTCCACACTGTTGTTAGATTAAATAGATTACACAACTGTTTGGTCACATGAGAACTCTTTATTCTACTACTTCTATAAACTTACTTCGGCCATTTTACTTGTTTATATTTTAGCCTTACTAGTATTGTCAAAAACAATCAAATTAGACCCCGTAGTCTCCCATAAAGGTCTACCTTACCAATAGCCTGGCACGGCAGTCTTTGTTCTACATAATTAAACATGATGCATGATAGGTTGACTTTGTTTAGAAAGACTTTAATGCTGGGGGCACGATGTCACCATGTATCTGACCTCAATACCCAAACCTGCTTGTATTGAAATATATAAGTCCATGTTCTTGCATATGCATCACAAAAATGGAAGCCTGAGTCTGCTCTGACCAGTGTTTACATGTGAGTGCGTGTTTATGAGAAGCACATAAACCAAAATACCAAAAGAGACAGAGAAAAAGAGAAATAAGCGGAGAAAGATTTTTTTTAAAAAAAGCAGAAGAAAATGAAGAAGTTCCCATGGAAGCGCAGAGAGCTCCATGATGCCCTCAGTTTGTTTGGTTGCTCTCCTGTCAAGCTAATGAGGTGAGTGAGTGAGGGCGGCCCGGTGGAGGCAGAGGTCAGCCAAGAGCCAGAGCTGCCTGCCAGGCTGCTGCGTTGGGAAGCCAGAGCCCGGGACTGCAGCTCTGCTCATGGCTTGGCACCCAGCAAACCCAGCTGCCGCTTGTTAACACACTCTCACACACACACAGTGCATGGTCATGGCAGGGTTACGCTAATGTAAATGCTGGCCACTTGTAAGTAAAACTTATGCACATTAAGACATACTGTGCATCTAAATAATTTGAAGCGATTAACATTTAAACAGAATAACATTTTTTGGCCCTAAAACCCCCACTGTGAGGGTGGACTACCCCCACCAGCTTCCTGTGTGGCACACAGAGGGGATGCATCAATATGGTGTTGTGGGGCAGATGCCTACATGTTTCCTGGACTGGGTTTCTGTAGTTGGATCGTTCCCACAGGGCTAAAACATATTGTTTTAAACCTGAATAGCCGGCAGAAAACTATATCTATTTTTTTATTTATTTTTCTTACTTCTATGTGGTGTGTGATATATGCTTGTGTGTGTGTTGCTGTGGTTCTTTTCCAGTGTTACTTAGTGGTTGATCGGCATATTTAGTTGTACAAATTGGGCCTATCCATGATTGGAGCCACATGTTGTGCTCAGATACTGCTCAGAGTATAAATGCAGGATTAAAACGCCAATGTTGGGATGTCATATCTGTCCTTCACAGGAAACTTTGTCCCACGTGTAACAAAATATATATTTTCTCAGAATGTTAAATTTAAATTGAACATATTGATGATTGAAGGAAAACTGTGTTCTGAGCAAAATTCCAGCAAACGAATCCCAACGACACCATTACAGATGGTTATTTTAATTTCGAAAGTGAAGTTCTCGTCTGGCATTACGAGGCAAACAGAACCTCATTCTTTACAAGCTCTAAATCTCAGTAGCATTGTGAGCTGAAAATGAGTTGCCACACCTGCTGGATGCTGCAGCTGTGATTGTGACACTGAGCCAACAGAAACTGAGTGATGTCAAAGGTTCTCACCTCTGCTCCGTTCCAGTCTCCCCAGCAGCCCCCTCTGACCTTTTAACCCTGCGGTAGAATGGCAGCACCAGTGTTACACATGTATGCATCAACACACTTGCAAACACACAGCTGAGTGTGGTTTGGTTTGGGGGGGTCATGGTCAGCTAGCAGATGGAGCTTTCGGTTG
Source organism: Pseudomugil tenellus (assembly GCA_037177515.1). NCBI lineage: Eukaryota > Metazoa > Chordata > Actinopteri > Atheriniformes > Pseudomugilidae > Pseudomugil > Pseudomugil tenellus. Next base: position 26,072,839 of record JBAMHX010000014.1, read on the forward strand.
TGTGGACAAAAAGAGCTTGATTTGGGTCGTCTGCTGATTCTGTCACGTGTAACTCGAGCCAGAAACTTCATCTGCTCAGTTTGCTGCGGAGATTATTTTTAAACATCAACATTTACATTTATATTAAACATAAAACAACATGACTTTCCTTCTAAAAAGGAAAAATAGAAACAGTGATAATAGTGATTGTGCTTTAAAATAAGTTATTCGTGTCTGACGTTTCCTACAAGATGCATGTTATTCTTTAAAAATACAGTTCAGGCCAAAAGCAACACAGCTGCTGCAGCAAAATAAGCTAAAAGAAAGACAAATAGTCTAAATTAATAAGCTAATATGTTTAAATATATCACTGACTCTTTAAGCAGGTTTTATAGATGAAGATTTGATTAAATCAATGTGATGCTCAGCACTTATAGTGAATTATTCGTATTAATGTCATTTTTAATCATGCTTCCATTCGTTGTCCATACCTGATACATCTAATTGTTGGACTGTTGGAGGAGGTAACCCACTGGTCTATGGGGAGAACACATCACAAAGGCAGGTGATCACGGCATCCAAGTGTACCTTAATGTCCTGGATACACAAAGATTCTCTCACAATCTCAAAGAATGCCGCTTTGTTCTAAAAGCTGTCTGACTAGCTGTAGTTCGGAACAAGACTTTTGCAAAACCCTAAACTCCTGTTGGGTTGTGCATCTGTGTATGCCATACTGCAGTCATGTGACTTTTGCATGCTCTCGCCTGTGAACAGTGGTGGCCACGGATGATGTCAGTATGTTCAAAGATTCTGATGTTACTTCAACAACAGAAACCATAAAGGATTACCTATCCAACAGCATAGATCCTTATACATTAGATAAGAAAGACTTCAGTCTGAAGTTTAAAACCTTCATTACTTCAAATGAAAATTTATATGGTCAATTGATAGAAAAGTTTGGAAAAAACTACACGTTTAGTTTGGAATGATGAATGTAGTTGAGATTTAGTCCCTCCTTTATCAAGTTTTCTCCTTTCTGTTTGTTCCTGCTCCAACACACTTAAATAAAATTAAATGGCCATGGCCTATCACGTTCTACACTGTGACCCATTAATCAGTCAGGTTTGTTGGAGCAGGGATACATCTAAAACCTGCAGAACCCTTGAAGAAGCTCTGATCTATATTATTAATAGGAATCCAGTCTATGTTGTCAATAACATAAAGTTTGCTACATCTACACAACTCACATGCTGTTGCTGGCTTCTGGTTCAGCAACTGCAGTCATGATGAGTAAAGCAAAACAGCTTTTATTGGCCCATCAGCAGAACAAACTGGTCTCCAGCTAGCTAGAGGGACAGATGATGTCTCATACAAACAATCGCCACAGGGTCAAGAAACTATGATAACAGTCTTCCCTCCTCCAATCAAATATATTCTGACTACCCCCGCACAGACTTTCTTAATGTAATTATCAGTTGCTGCTTTACTGATATGCGCTATCGAAGCCCAGCCAGCAAGTGGTTTGGGTTGACGGGAGTGTCTCCTTTCTCACAGCGTAAGTGGAAATGTGACAATGACGCCCGCTTCCACTGTGAGTGAGGACTCCTTCCTCATGTGGCTTAACGTGGGGGTTGTCATAAGAACAGGTGTGAGGAGCGGTTATTGCATCGCAGTATGTTCTGTTGTGTAAGATGATAAATCTTGGTGCAGGAAATTTCTTGTCAGTATCACTGTTCCTTTTTATGTGAGGTCATTGTATGAATTGAATCAACGTGCTTTTTAGGGACTCAAATGTCTGTTATGCACACTGTGAGCCCAGATGTTGGACTACTTCAGCGTTATATTGCCTCTGGAGTGCTGAGTGATGATGTGAATTTCTAATGCACAACTTGAGAAATCTGTGAGGTTATTTGATAGTCTCGCTGTAGTTTAGGTTTTCAAAATAAAACTTTTTGCAGGCTGGTATAACCAGGCTGTGGTCCCATCATCAATGTCCATGCAGATCGTAATGCACTTTCAGATGGTGACAGATAGGAACGGACATATGTGCTGGCACGCAAAAAACACAGGAAATAGATTGCAAAAGAAGGAACAACTCAATACCAGTGATTGTTTATAGTTGGGGGGGGGGGGGGGGGGGGGGGGGGGGGGGGGGGGGGGGGGGGGGGGGGGGGGGGGGGGGGGGGGGGGG
>JBAMHX010000014.1:26117880-26155248 GCA_037177515.1 Pseudomugil tenellus
CCCCCCCCCCCCCCCCCCCCCCCCCCCCCCCCCCCCCCCCCCCCCCCCCCCCCCCCCCCTATCACAACAACCAGGACATAATAGCAGCATAATCATCACTGGACAAGACACAATGAGAAGATGAGTAGCAGGGAACAAGGCTGTGATGAGAACTCTGTCATGGATGAACACAGAGCCGCAGCAGCAGCGTCACTTCCAGCTTTTCTCCCAGAAGTGCTGCTCTCTTGCAATGCTCATGCTAAAGCAGTGCGGGATGGGATACGTGATGGGCACAGGGGTCACAAATGGGGGCAGGGTCAACACGGCTGACGGCGTGGGACAGTGGAACTCCGGTCAGCGCCGTGCATCCTCCACTTACCAAAGAATCCCAGTCTTTTTTTTCTACTGGAACACTGATGGTGCAACTTCAGTGATGGCTGGTGTGTGTGTGTGTGTGTGTGTGTGTGTGTGTGTTTGTACGCATGTTGGGGACAGACGGGGTAAGTGGACATGTGGCATCAAGCATTTACTGCTCAAAAGAGTGAAATGAGAACAGAATCTGCTTCCATGTGCATGAAACGTTTATACAAACATGTTCCTGTAAGCTGCCAGTTACCATGGTAACAGCTGCTAAAAAATCTTTTGTAAAAAAAAATCTCTTCTGAAGGTTTTATGTCTAAAGTGAAAATTTAATTTCTGAAACATTTCCTTTAAGAGTTCTGTGGGTGCGCATGAAGATGTCGGTGTGAAAGGGAGATGTTACGCCACAACATGAACCGTAAAATAAGTGTGTGTGTGTGTGTTTTTATGGGTGTGTGTACGTATGTGTGTCCTGCAGGAGAAATGGTTGATGTAATCAGCAGAGTTGGATCCTGTTTCAGGGTCTATAAGAGACTAGTTAGAGATCAGATGTGTGTGTTTATGGTTCTACATCTTTTCTATTTGCTGGATTTATTGAAAGAAACAGAATAAAAGATGTTGGAAACCAGTATAAAGTTCTGACTGGGAAATATTCTTAAATAGAATAAAAACCAAAAAAGAATGAAGCTTTGGTTAAGATGGTTTTCAGAGTCTCCACTTAACAACTTAACTGTATTTAGAAAATAAAAAACATTTAATGTCCACACTGCAAAAACTACAATCTAAATAAGATTAAACACCTCAAATCAAGGACACATATGCTTATTTTTTAAACATAAGATATTTATTCTTACTTAGAATTTTTTAAAAAGATGTTTTTCCTTGTTTAGGAATTCTTGACAGGTTAATGTTCCTTGAAATAAGATAAATTATCTGCCAACAGAACAAGAAAATTTGTCTTATTTCAAGGAAAATTGACCTAATTTGTGCATTTTTTGTGTTTTTTGAAGCCAGTTTTTGTAGTGAACAACATGCTCAACGAGATTTGCTTTAAAAACAAATCAATTCTGTTTTGGAAGATTTTAAATCAAGACATAAATTTATGACTGATGAGGGTATAAAGGAACATCTGCAAAATATCTAACTTTTCCACTCAAGAATCAGTCTGAACTCATCACTTTGTGCCAAAATATGTCAAAAAAGCATCAGTAAGATTTAAAAAATATTTCTCATCACAAGACTCCACAGAACGTTTTTTTTTTTTGTTGTTGTTGTTTTTTTTACAACATCCAGAGTCCGATGAAAATATTGTGAATAGATCCAGTGAGATGCCGGCAGTATTGCATCTTCCTGTAATCCCACCATAAATAAAATAACCTCTTAGACAGATCTTTAACACAATCCTTATATGTAACCTGCTGGATATAAAGTCAGTAGGCACCTGTTCTGTGGTAAGATGAGTCCTCTGAGATGCTTTTATTGGAGTTTGTAGATTCATACTACAGACCTCATTCTGCATAACAACATTCATACATTCTCTGACAGTGTCCTGCCTGCAGTCCAGATCTGCCTCCTAATTAAAACGATTTTAAAAAACAGTTCCTACCAAATAATAAAAAGTTACACACCCTAAAAATAGCTCGTTGGAGCTCATTTAACTTACAGCAGCATTGGTTGTGGCATTGTTTCACTAAACTTCTGCAGCGTCATGACATTCATTTCCATCAGGGATTTTTTGCCAACATCTTGTGCTGATGATGGGCGAGTCTGACCGCTGCCCAAAGACTTCTCCAACATTCCCAGTGAAGTTTAAACCTGAGCTCTGGACACGTGTGAAAATGATGTCTCCTTTTCCCTGAACTCCTCTTTCACAGCTGGAGGGCCATAAATCCTGACATTGTCATCTTGGAATAATTATTTCAGGAGGAAAACAATCCACTGATGGAATAACGTTCCCATTCAGTCAGCTGACACATATTGTTACTGAACTAAAACCTGAATCTAGACCTGATTGACGGGAGCACCTCCAGATCACTGATACGTCCATCACTCAGTGATTTTCCTCTCATATTGTTCATGTCTTACCTCCATCATTTAACATAACATCGAGTGCTACTCTTGTTTTTCTTCCATCTGATTTCAGCAAATGTTCAAGTGAAAACTGATCACTCCAAGATTTTTTTCTGACCATATTATTTCCTGGATGATTCCCACTTTAATGATGCAGTTTTAGATCTTTTCCACAACCTCATTATGTGCCTTTCTCTATGTTTGTTAATGAGAAGCTGCTGATTGGACCAGGAGGGCTTAAATAATTTGTTGGCAGGTGAAAGATAATCAGCTATGCAATAATGATCTAATAGTAGACTCCTGGCTACTTGCTTAGTTAAATTCAGGCAGTGTATATCATGAAAAGAAAGAGTGATGTCATATAAAGGTCTGAGTACATCTACTTTATGCGATCGTGTTTATTTGATAAATATAAATAACAAAGGTTTTAAGTGAAGACACTGAAACTTTTTATCTGGACTTCAGTCTGAAGTTTCAAATAAATAAAGGTGCTCATCATCTTAACTTTTCCTTTAAACCTGTTTACATGCAGCATTTTTAAGAATATGAATACCTTGTTTATCATGAATATATTTTTTTAAGATAAATTTGACCTTTTTGACGAGAACAGAAACAAAAAGTCTCCTTTAAAATAACTTTCAGTCATGATAAAGATAAGTGGAAAATGTAATCAAGCCATAGCTCCACAGTGCCATCTGCCAGCCGGAGAGGGGACTTACACAGATTGAAGTAAGGGGTTTGCGGTGAGACGGGGAATGCAGGGGTTTGGGGAAACGCCTCACCACCAGCTGTGGGTGTCGGACTGATGGGACCTCCTTCCATCTCCTCGAAGGCCTCCCGGTAGCTGTGCATATTCCTCTGGAGTGGGAAAGAACAAATGAGAGAAGAGACACAAAACACATCATCATAGTAGAGCAGGAAAAAAACTAGTGAGTTAAAAATCACAAACAGCAGCTTCAGCTATGTAGACTGCTGTGCTGGAGTTCAAACAGAGCTGTGCGAAGTGGTGGAACGGGATATTCTCATCATGGATGTGCAGAAAACTGTGTGATGCTTCATGTCAACGTCTCTGAGGAATGTTTCCAACACCTCGTTGGATCTATAACACCAGCACGTAAACCAGTTCTAAAGGAGAACGGGATCCAACCCGGTACTAGCAAGCTGGACCTGATGAAGCGGGAGGTGAGTGTAGACATGTGACTGTTTAGGATCCAATCTCTTCTATTATTTGGGTACATTGACCATTGAACTGATGAACCGCTGCAGTGCTTGTCCTATGTCAGGATTTTACCTCCTTGGGCCGTCCACCGGGATTCATCGCTATGGCGTTGACAAACTCTGGAGAAACACAACGGATGGGGGAACGAACCAGGACATCAGAAGACGGGGTGTCATCTGAATTTCCCTCGCTGGTGATGCGGCGGCGAGGCGGATTCGCAGGGTCATCCAGCGACGCCGTCCTAGCCTGGACACCTGGGTTAATGTATGGATGAGAGTTTACAGCAGAAAGTGGCAGACACCGCTGCGTGAATGTCCAACCATCACACCGCGCTAGTGGCTGTCAGCAGCCGTGAACTCTCACTGTGCATCTCGCAGATTTCAAACATGGCAAAGCAACTGCAGGAGGATGAAGTTTTCATTTTTAATTCAACATGCACACTCACATGGTTAATAAAGTAGTAACACATCAAACCGATCAACACAAATGTCTCATATATTACATTCTAACAGCTAACAAAAGCTAGCTGGCTTAGCACTCGCTAAGCTGATTCTCTGTAATCTGGTTTCAACTTTAAAAGCCAGATTTGAAGCCAGCAATATAAAACAGACACCCCCCCCTCCCCCCCCACATCTAATCTAAGAAGCAACGCCTCTGAATGGAGGGCTGAGGTAGCAAGGCACATCAAAGTCAAGAGTGTGGGACCAACTTTGGTGACCTTAAACATTGGAACAGAGTTAATGAGAGGAAAACGGGAACATTCAACAGGTCGAATTGGGAAAAACTGGAGCTAATAAATCCTGTGATGTGTGTTTGGGCTTAAATAATTTACCTCTGAGTTTTTTTCCACTCACTGGGCTTAACTCTGTTTATTTGTACAACATTTGTATTTCTATTTTTAGTTCTTCACTCTGTAACTCTGAGAATCTTCTGTTTCACACCTTAATGAGAAAATATCTCAGTGAGGTGGAAAAAGCTGAGAGGTTTTGACACATGGAAAAGCTGATTGTTGTGGAATAGTAGAAATCCCTCTAAACCCTTCATCCAGCTTCATTCTGACACGGGCGAGGGAAAGAAACTGGAGAAATATTTGTGGAGAAAAGCTGCAGATTATATATATATATATATATATATATGTGTGTATAAAATATGGAAAAAGCATCTGTGATGTCATCCGCAGGTTTACTAGAAAATACAAAACTGAGCAGAAGTGGAGCTGAGAGCGGGGCTGCAGGGGCGGATGACTGACGTTTATCGAGGCAGGAAAGAAGTCAGTAGCCACTGCACCAAGAGAAATAAGGTGATATTAATCATTAATAAATCTTAAAACCTTCTTTTTGAACAAACCCTAAAGTTGGGGATAGTCTAGACGTCCATTAGTTATGAGGACGTCCCATGATGCACTGAGCACTTCTTGCTTTCTCTGATGCTTATTTTCCATGTATGTGATGATAGTGGGGGCTGTACGGTGGCGTGGTGGTTAGCGCTGTAGCCTCACAGCAAGCTGGTGGCCAGTTTGATTCCCGGCTCGGACGGTGGCCTTTCTGTGTGGAGTTTGCATGTGTTAGCGTGGATTCTCTCCGGGTTCTCCAGCTTCCTCTCAGAGTCCAAAGACATGCAGCTTGGGGATAGCCTGGTTGGAGACTTTACATTGCCCATAGGAGTGTGTGTGCGCATGGTTGTTTGTCTGTGTGTGTGGCCCTGTGATAGGCTGGCGACCTGTCCAGTGTGCACCCCGCCTCTCCCCCGATGTCAGCTGGGATTGGCTCCAGCCCCCCTATGACCCGGTTCGGAAATAAGCGGCAGAAAATGGATGGATGGATAATGATAGTGGCATCATTAACATATTTCTCCTTTTTCTGCAGGTATTCCTGTAACAGCTGCGGAGTATATTAATCTGTCTTTCCTGTCCTCTCCACCCCCAGCCAGTCGAGGCAGATGGCTGCCCTCCCTGAATCGGGTTCTGCCAGAAGTTTTTCCTCCCTGTTAAAAGGGAGTTTTCCTTCCCACTGTCGCCTCATGCAGCTCAGGATGGGAGATTGGATCAAAATCAAGATTCAATACAATCTTTTTGGTTTCACTTACACAGGTTATTTATCATAAATTGGCTCAAATTGATCTCCGTAAAGCACCGTGAGACGATATTGTCGTGATATGGCGTGATACAAATGAAGCTTAAATGAATTTATTAGAACAGGTTGTTTTGTTTGTTTGCCTGAGTTAGTCCCTTTTGTTGCCAGTTATTTTAGAACAGTTTGTTACGTTGTGTTTTTTTTTTTTTTTTGCTTTATTGGGATAAAATTTTTAACTTTAAACTGCGCCTGATTCTCCTTCACTGCTTGATCTGCGACAGTCGTTTAGCATTAAGAGAAAAGATTTGCTGCTCATCCCACAACTTAATGTTTCCGTACTAATGTGGCTCCATTTAAATCAGACTTGCCAACAAAAAATTATTAACAAGACGCATCGTTACAACAGAAAAATGATGCAACAATCACTAATTTTCCCGTGTAGTGTAAGATGTATAATTATTTGACTGAAGTATTCATGCATGGCCTTTAAATAATAAACCTGCAATAGTGTGGGTGATATCCTCTGTGAGGGGACACGATTCATTTGGAGCTTCAAATATCTTATTGTTTTTCTAAATTATTTAAATTCTGGCAGCTTTGTGAAGCTGAAACACACCCACTATCACTTTAATCTGAGAACCAGATGTACCTAATATACACTTCCCTGCACCAGATTGCTGTCAAACACTACAGCGTTGCCCTGGTGACGGCTAATGGTTTACAGCTGGAGATCCCAGGACTGAGACATTTTTTCTTTTTCTCCTACTTTTCAGCCATTTAAAGCCCAGTAATCACATAGAAGGCAGAGTTGTGCTTTTTCCAAAAACATAAACTTCAGAGGTGATCCTATGGGCATTTTTTTTCACAGTTTCCACATGTGAACACCTGCAACTGAGAGGTCATTTAGGGTAAAATTGAGCACGCTGACGTTCTGGGAAACTATTCAAATCAAGAAGATTTACTTCATTCTTTGCTGCTGTTTTTAAAAAGTGTTTAAAAGTAAAATCTAAAAAACTGCAAGAAATGTAATGCATGACTGCAGATACAGTCAAATGAAAAGAAAGTAAATTATACATTACAGATAATTCTTAATTCAAACTAAACCAGGATGCGGAATTAGACTATAGTCCATTGTCCCTGTTTCCATGGTGATAAAGAAGGAACGTAGCAACGTAATTCACTTATTTATTCATATTAAGTATTGAACAAACTGACATTTGGACAGTCTGCTAGCAAAATGCAGAGGAGGAAAGACATCAGCAATTCTTAATTCCTGCTCAAATGGGTCCAAAAAATGGAGCCCATCATTCTGCAGGAGTGGAAAAGGTGCAGGACGGCTGCTAACCTTTCCAGGACATCTTAACAAGTTCATCCTTAGGTTAGAGACCACGCAATGCCCAGAAAAAGAGCAAAAAAGTCAACATCCCTGATCCTCCAGGCCTCAGTTAGCATGGTGCATGCTAAAGTTCACAACAATAAAATTAGAAAAACAACGAACAAGTATATTATTTTGTCAAGGTTGCCGTAAAAAAAACATCTTGTCTTTGAAAACTCAAAGTTTCCCCTGAACTAACCACAAGACTTCCAGGACAGCCATGTTTATATGACCACATTTAGATTAAAGGGCTGATCGAAGTAAAAGTGTTTCAACATAAAAATGCGGAGATTCTGATTCAGACTCAAACAGATCAGAATCTGAATGAGATGGATGGGTTGTGCCGATTTGTTGTTAAGCAAAATATATATTCTAAAATACATGTCTTCATATAGGGATGCATGCTGCATTCACTGTACATCTACATATCAAATTGCAAAACTAAGGAATGTACACAGCAAGATTAAAGCAAAACTGCTCATTATTTTATACAAACAAATTGCTTGAGATTTATAAAAAAAATCTAATAAACATTAAGAAATGTGAGACTGAAATGGGTAAGGATGGGTAACGAGAAACAACAATTTCTTCTTCTACTGTGTCCAGAAGTAACAAGGATTTATTCTGATTAATGGTCCTATATTATGCAAAATCAATTTTTATGTTTAACCTTCTATTAGCATTAATTGAACCTTAAAAAGATCCCTGAACTAGTTTTATTTTTCATCTGTGTGTTTTGCAGCTTTATTCCTTTGAAAACACAAAGCCAACGTCTGACCACACCGACGCAGCACTGTGGACAGTCTACCTGCCCCTCCCTGAAAACTTTAGCGCTCCACCTAAACTAGTTTGCGTGGTAGGCGGGGGAGACGCGCTCTGTCTGAGGTGACATCACGGGGGTGGACGGGGAAATGGGAGGGCTTCTCTGGATGGTCAGTGCGGGCGGGAGGAGCTGGGAGCTGGGAGCAAGTCGTTCACAGACTGTGAGGTGACAAATATAGCAAAATATGGGACCTTTAGTGTGTGACGCACATGAGGTGCAATGCAAACATTTTCTACACGTAAATGTGGCTAATGTCCTTTAGTAAGATGAGACAAAAGTGTAGATGTTTGGCCATGGCAGAGCTGTGTTTGATGAAAAGCATTTCAGCACAAACACCTCGTATCACGCATGGTGGTGGAAGGCTGATGATTGGGCCTGTTTTGTGCTGCAGAACCTGGACACCTTGTACTCATTAAGCCAATAGTGAATCCATCTGTTTGACAGCAAAAGTATGTCTGAAATTAGTCCTGAAGCAGGACGATGATCTCATCTCATTTCCTCCATGATGACGCAAAGCTGATAACATCATTAAAAATGATTTCAAGTTCCTACTGCTGAATGTGCTTTTACAAACTACGGAATCTTATCTTAGGAACACTTCTACGTTTTGTATAGTTTTGTTGAAGAAAAAGAGAGAATGTGAACTAGATTGTGTTGTTTATCTTTTTTTGAAGACCTTTTTCATTTTAAGACCAAACTAGATGTTCATTTTATAATATCCTGGTATGTAAAAGTTTAAGTTTAATTAAGAGAGGACATATGTTGTGTTCCACATAACTGCATGGGCTCATTAGAAGCTAATTCCAACCAATTTTAGCAACTTTGATGTAGTGTTGCATCAGTGTAAAGGACTTTGCTGTCTATGGTCTGGTTCTACACTGAACAAACCCTTAGTGGGTCTGATCCTCCATAAAGGGTTAAAGTGGGCATGATCAGCAACCCAGCAACGTCTTTTAAAACTAAAATTTTATTTTCAATGGTTCCATCCAAAAAACAGTTAGGATCACGTCACAACAGTCACAATCTACACTTCTTTTCCCTCACAAGCTTTCACAGCCAACCCCTTATTTACACTTTGGTAGCACGCCTGTTCCCATACCATCTTCCCAATCATTTCTTCTGCCACCTCACATTACACCCACATTAACTAATCCAAATCCTTAAACAAACTACACACAAACTTAAATTCTAATACGTTATATCAAAACAAACACCACCAATAACAAATAGTACAGAAAATAGGAAATCCTCCTTTTGGTTTTACCCAATAATCTAAAGAGGATTCACACCAGGAAGAAGTAGTGTTGGGTTGGCCACTCCCCAAACACCTTTCCTGCAAGGTGCCTCCAACAAAACAATCTTAGATTTTAATACAATGCAACACAATATCAGCATAGACTACCTGGGATAGTATGTGTCGTATGGTCACATACCAACAGATATAACAAAATAAGATTAAAGTAACAAAAAAGAGCTTAAGATAACAAAATGGGACTCCAGTCCCACCCACTTTGTCCCATTGTGGTCGGCAGCTCTCAGCGGACACATCAGCCTCAACAATGTTTCCAACTAGTACTGTGGTCTCTTACATTTATTTAGTATCTTTTGTCTGCCTTTGTAACTCTTGAAAACGGTGTAAAGGAAGAAAGAAAAAAGCTGCTTTCAATGAGTCCAGTGTATCCTGGCCACGGTATTGTTCCGAGTTTGGCGAAGCAGATCTTGTGACATACTCTGTCCTGACAGAGCCTCCTTTGTGCTTCCTCTGTCTTGTTGTTGTGAAACTTTAACATTACACAGTTGTTTTTTCATCTGCACTCTGTGTTGGTTGATTCCTTCACTTTCAAAATGCAACTGCAGCTCAGAACAAACATAAAAGATGAGTGCAGAGAGGAATCAGCGGTTAGTTTCACGATGCTGCTGCTCAGACCCAGCGATGACAACACTGTGTTATGTATGAAAAAGGTGCAGAAATGAAAAATAACAGGGACATGAAATGCAAACCAAACCCCAGCACACGCAGAGGCAAAGCAGAAACAGAACTCAGCCTGTAAAAACACTTGGAAAGAAAATGTAAAGTGTTTCTTCAGACAGGATGGGAGGACCAACCGGAGAGGGAGCGAGAACGGCGGTGCTCAGACTGAGAACAGGTCATGCTGGGGATGACGCTTTGGACACGAGCCGAGTACTCTGGATAAACAGATGAAGGGATGAAAGAAAGGAGGTTGATGATAAAACTAGGAAGAAAAAAGGCAGAGCGGATGAAGGCTGTTGAGAAAAGAAGATGACTGACAGTTTCTGTTCATGTGAACGATGCTGATTCCTGTTAAAGACATCTGGGCAAAAATAAATTCCATCAATTAGACATTTTGTCTTTGCAGGCACCAAACAAATATGTGTTATTTGTTATCAGAGGGCTCAACTGTCACACTGTTTCATGTTAACTCTGTTCCATAACTTTGCTGCGCCGCGGGATGTCTGTCCTTATCTAGGGACAGCCAACCTGCTGGGTTGGACAGACCGTTTCCTGTTTCAGCCTGAGTGATTTGGACTGATGAGGTTACAGTCAGCAGAAATAAGGTCAGAAGTGTTTTTCTTTACCGTATCATGCCCATTCTAAATAAGCATAGTATCATCTCATTTCTATAGATTAAGTTAACTATAAAATCAGACAAATCTTTAAAAGGCACACGTTTAGCTACAGCTTCTTCTAGGTGATTATCTCTTTCTCTCTTCTATACCAATCACATGGTATGTGAGGCTGAATCTGCAACCCTTCAGAATGAACCAGACACATTTTACCCAGTCCTTCTCCAAATGAAGCACCATCAAATGGCCATGTCACAGATTCCCACTTGTTGTGGAAAAAGAAAAGTTTCAGCACATGTGAGAACTTCTGGTTGAACTAATCACTCTAAAGTCTAATTGGTCAATAAAAATACATTAAAAGACACAAACTGCTGATGGATAACATGAAAAAAGAAGAAAATAAAATAAATTTCAGCATGAAATAAATGAATATTTCTTACCAGCTACTCTTTGGGCCACCAGACCTTCGACGTTGAAGACTTCGTCAGGCTCGCTGTCTCTTTGCTGAGGTGACGTGGACGCAGCGCTCGGGCTTCTCTGAAGCTCTAAGGCCTCGGAAAAATGGGGCAGCACACTTGGTGGAAATATGCCGATGGGCTTAAGCTGAAGGCCACTTGCAGGAGGGGAGACTTTTGAGGAAGCACTTGAACCAGCTGGTTCTGAGGAGTAACTCAGAGATGCGTGGACAGTCGTAGGCTCTGGTGTTCCGGGCTTCCCGGGGGACATCTGAGCTGCTGGCGAGATGCTACCCATGCTGGACATGGAGCCAGAAATGTGAGTGTGAATAGCAGGATCGGCCTGGTAGGAGGGCCGGGTTTGGTTCTGGGAGAAGCAAGGCTGGGTGGTGACTACTTGGCTGATGTCCCTCCCTGGAGCACTTTGGGATTTTGGTATAAGAGAACGTCCTGGTTCCAGGTCCATCATGAGAAGATTTAGGGTTTCGATAGATTCTTCAATCTCTTGCTGAGAGGCACTGTGGCGATGAGGGAACTGCGGCAGGCTGTGGTAGCTGGACATCGCAACAGATGGAGGTGGACTGAAAGTGAGGCCTTCGGTTACCGGCTCCTCAGGTACTCCAAACTGTTGCCAAACATTGAGGCCCCGTTGGACGGCATCCCGGCTGCTGGTGGTGCGGGTGGGTGCCTGCGGCATGGACTTTGTCTCTGAACCAAATGACCGAGAGCGATACAGACTGCCATTTTGTGTAGTCATGTGATTACCCGAGAACGGGGTTGAATCTTTTTGGCTCAAAGAAACACTTTTATCGGACCTGCCAACCTGACACTGGCCGGTTTCCAGAGGCTTTTCTGGGATGCTTTGCTCCAGATACGGCATATGTTCCTGCCCGTTGATGAGTGGCTCAGACTGGTAGTACAGATCAGCAGGCGTCGCCCGGCCATCGGTGGAGGAGAACGTCCCAAGACTGTCCACGCTGTTGCCCTCTTGATTGGTAGGCAGCTCATCATCTAATATGTCAGTTTCACGGTCAATGCCACTGTGCCCATTGACATGGACCTGTGCAGGCACCAGGTGAAGCATCCTTCCTGCTGTCGGGTTAGGGGTGGACAGGTATGCCTGTCGGTGCATAGGCCCCTCCAAGCCACTCAGTAGTTGTTCGAGCTCCTTCTTTTCCTGGGGACTTATTGGTTGTTGGGCAGGTGGGGTGTGATGATGGACCGAGGGTATCTCCTCACGGGCGCGAATATGTATCTGGCTCACCGTGGAAGTCTGAGGGGCTGCTGTTGCTTCATCAGTTCGGTCGGTTTTGATGGAGGCTGTAGAGTTTCCTGAGTCGCTACTCACAGACAAGGCATGGTCCACTGCGGGTAGAGCATGCTCAACAGCAGTAGGGGGGAGGCCGTTTGATCCAACAGTTTCCTCAATAGACTCCTTTTTGCGAACTTTGGCATAGAGACTGCCGTCCAGAGGTCCTTCGGTGTGGATGACTTCTAAAAAAACAAACACATGTGACAAAGTCTGTTCAGAATCAAACTGAGTCATCAAATAAAGCTATTTACTAAATATAACCATTAGATACATCAAGACATTGAGAAGTAAGTGCGTGCAGCCATCAAGGAGAAGTACGAATATTAGGAGATAATGTGGGCACAGCCAAAGCAGCTGCAGTTTAATTTAACACTGGCTCATGTCCACCTATTCTACCAGCTTCAGGAAATGAGCCTGCACTGTGGCACGCAGAGTGGAAAAACTGATGAAATCACAGGAGTCTGCCTCACACTCTCTCAAGGAACTGCAGAAATCGGTGTCATCTGAGGATCACAGGCCTATCAGCCATGAACCTGGCGTCACCGATTGGTGGTCATCTCAAGTCTTTACTTGCAGAATGTTTCGCTCATTCACTCAGAAGGCTTTTAATATGCATCCACATGTGTTGCAGTTACACACATGCAGGCGAGTGTAGGGACGAGGAAGTGGGGTGCCCCAATCAGAAACATTCAGTCATCACTGGAAACTCTGTCTCACTGCGTACAGAAGGCCAGGAGGCTTTTCCTGGACTATGAAACTCAAAGCAAAGCAAAACAAAACATACCAAGAGCCGCAGTGAGAAAGCTCAAACACACGTGCACACATGAGCTTACAAGCACTTTCTTCCTCTCTCTCATCAACCGTTGACGTACAACGAGACCAATGCAGACCGATCAGATTTTCATTTGGTCATAAAAAATTTCTCCAATCCTTAAGAATGTATTTCCTGAAAAAGGAAAATCATTACTGGTCTCTATCCATACAAACAGGACTGAACAAACCCTCACTTTTTTATTTTAATGCTGAGCAGCCACAATACAGTGCTGTTGATAAATAGTTCTACATCTTTATGAAGTTCTCTTCACTGACATTTTCAGATTTTTTATTTTCCAGTCCTTGCACCAAGAATGTGGTTTTCATTTATGTTTTTTTTTTGTTGTTGTGTATGGAGGCATTTAATACTGACTGACAAGCCGGTCAAGCTAAAATAGAACTCCTGACTCAAAGGAAGAAGCAGTTCTGAGACAACTGAGCAGAGAAGAGATTCTAAAAGTATCTTCACACACCTAGTCAACAGTCACAAATCCACATGATGTATACAGATAAAGAAAAAAAAAGAACAAACTTTGTAAGACTAAATAGTTTTTCTGATGCTTTTTTACCAACAATGTGACTCTTGAACATACCTCAGCACCATGTGCAGCGTTAAGCTCCACTGTTTTAGCAGATACAAACTGTCCTACAAAAGAAGGAAAACATCAAGCAAAGACCCGACAAAGGATCTCAGAGATGGTGCTGGTCCTCCAGCTGATCATTCAAACCTCATCAGAGGAAAGTCTTCATGGAAGAGTGGTTAAAAAAAACATTCTTAGGCAAGGAAAACGAAAAGAAAAGATAAGCCAAATAATAATCGGTGGTAACATGTCTGATGGGGGGTTAAATCTAACGAGCAGAAGGTTGGCAGATCAATTTTTAGTTTCCACACACTATATTGCAATATGTCCTTGAATAACCCTACGTTGCCTCTGATGTGTCATCGGTGTACAAATGTGAATAAGAAATAAAGCACTAATTTTACTAAAATATATACTTTGAGTGTATGAATAAGTAAAAAGCAGTGAAAAGAGAACAAGCACAATATAAATATAGTCCATTAACAATCCCACAGCCAGGCTGGGATCACCTGCACAGCCAATGGAACAAAATGCACAAACATCCAAGGAAGGTCTAGAAAACTATTACTGGAAACTACTTCGACAGAAAACATCTGTAAGAGGGTTAAGAGTCTGAAAAAACATGCTGCTTAGGTGTAACTGGACAAATTTTAGTTTTTACCATTAAAAAGTATATTTCCAGTCATGTCTGCATCTCCCTTCCTGTATTCCTGAAGCCCATTTTCACAGGAACGGTATGACACAACCTACACAGTACTGGATTCATGAGCGTAAAGAGAGAAAAACACAACTCCTCCTCCCTCTGTTCACTGACGTTCCCAAGGAACTTTCTAACCCATGATAAGGCATGCAGTTCTAACCAAATCAGATCCTCCAGCTGGGAAAGGAGCTGCACAAAGACACAGTCTGTGCCCTGTAACTTATAGATATCTTCATCTCAGCTTGGGTGAATACGGGGCTCTGTAACTGAGCTTGGTGGGCGTTCACAAGTCGGGCACAGCAAAGTCTCCTTGGCTGACCGGAGGCAGCTTGCCAAGGGAACGGTGCACCATAGCAACTGCTCCACCAGCATGCGGGTGGGACACAAATCAGTGTAGATGAAAAGGACTCATTTCTATTCATATTCTACTATAAAACCTCTGCTGAAGGCAGGTCGGAATAGTTACCGCAGTCAGTCCAGACCAGACTAAAACCCACTTTATCATGATGGTGTCTGACTAAGTAGCTGCAGTGACAAGAGGATCCAAATCAAGTCATCATTCCACTTTTATAGAGCTCATGAAAACACTCAAGTATCAAGCTGTGTGCAGGCTCCCGCAGACATAAGCATACACACTTTTAATGCAGCAGTCATCCTGATAAACATAGACCTTAGTCGTGAAAGAGGAGCCCGCTGCGCTCTCTAATTTCGCTACCTTTTTACCACCTGCCCTGTAGCTACATGTGACTCCAACACTTCTGATGATCAGCTGACTCCATATCCTCCCTGAACGAGCAACATCATCACCTTCCAACCTCTGCTGAAGGCGGAGGATGCTCCCCTACCTGAGTGAGTGGCGGATGGTGGTGCGGTTCCAAACTAAGCCGGGAAAAGCCCTGCAGAGGAGGCCCCAGGGGTGCATGAAGGTTTAGAGCGGGAGTTTAAAGCCTACTGTTCCTCCTCCTCCTCCCTCGCTGATGAAGTTGGTGCTGCTCCACGACTTGCATCAAAGTAAAGGCTGCCCCCGATGTGAGCGCATATGTGAGAGGTGTGTCACAACAGCCTGTGTGACGGTGGTGGGGGCTAAAATTCCACATCAGTCCTATGAGGGCTGAGTCTTTTACACACACCTTTTTTTTTTTAACACAGCTTACGCAAAAAAGAAAAATAAGATCCTTTATCCTAAAATAATTTCTTCACCTCTGTAGCATAAACTTAATATACATGCTGCAGAACATATTTCATCATTTATTACCACACACATGCGCGCAGATGCCCGTCTTTCAGTCTGATGCTTTCAGAAACAACCATGTAATGGAAAGAGGTATTTCATCCAACAACAGTCCTTTAACGGGTTCTCTGCAAACTGGAAAGCGGAGAGAAAACCCCTCCCTGCTGCCAACAGATGGAGAAAACAGAAAAACTCTAAAAGAAAAAAAAACTCTAAGGCGCTGAGCTTACTTCTGCAGGAGAAAGATCATTTCTCTGACAGTGGAGTGAATCTTAAAATGACAACAAGGATTGTTTAACCTACGGGGAAAACATGAAGCAGTCAATGCCACACAATCACTCTGCTTTCCTCATCAAATGACAACAAATATCTACGTCATTCTGACTGATAAGAAACACGTGAACATTGCCCCCTCCTCTTAAAAAAACCTTTAATTTCCTAACCTAACTTTGAAATGGATGGAAAGCAGGTTTGTGTGTGGACGACATCGTGACATCAGAGAAAACATCCCTAACCCTGCCTCCACTTCAGATTTTCCCTCTGATTTTACTCTGATGATGATGATGATGAAGACTGGGAAAAAATGTTCATCCACCCATCTGTAACCAGCCATGTCTTCACTTCATACACAAAGTGACAGAGCGGCATCCGTAGTACAGGAAATCTAATCCGTCACTTTACACTCCTGTTTTTAAGACCTGGCTGACTATTTCTGCCGCTTCTGTTTTCCTCTGGTCCAAACCAAACCACACAAGCCTCTACAAATAACCTTTGGCAGGGTCTTTCTGTGTGATAAGACGGGCGGCGTGTGTGTTGACGTGTTTTTTAACACACTCCCCGGGAGTGCTCTGAAGCTTGCGACCAGTCTGGGTCGGTCTGGTCGTCATCAGCAACAAAACCACAAACAAGGATTTTTTCATCTGGAGAATAAGGTTCTGCAGTAGTTGTTGGGGGGGAAAGAAGATATTTTGAGGTTCTGCCAGCCAGATGGTGCAACTGTGCGACCTCTTCATCTCTGAACTTTGAGCTCTGACCCTGCTAGCAATAGACACCACCCCCCTCTGACAATCCAGCGGAAATAGCATGTTTGCCTTCTAGCTTACATACACAAACATACATATGTGCTGCTTTAAGAGTGTGTGGTGGTCTTCCATGACTCCTTGCTACAAGTGTTGTATTAATAACGGAACAGGCCCCCGGGTCTCGTTCCTGCAACCACTAACGGCGGGACGAAGAGCTCTATATGTGTTTACATTTAAAAATGCCAAAGAGAACGGAGTCTCGGTAGCTTTAATAGTGTGGAAGTACTGTCTAAGGCTGTATGTGGAGGAAGTTAATGGCTGAACTATTGATTTGGCAAGAAAACAAGCTTTTACTGTAAGTCAGGCCTCAAGGACACTTATTAAAGTAATACTGTAGTGTCGTAAATGATTACACAGGAGGCCATTTCATGGTTCCAACTAGATTCATTTGACTTGTGAGGAATCGTGGGAGAGAGTCAGCAGAGTGTTAATGAAGCAGATAAAGAAACAGTGTTTCATGAAAACCAGTGTTGGTGCATAACTGTACAGTAATATATGTGTGAGTAAAGATTTACGAGCATCATGGCCGCTCGTCCAAAATGTAAGTACAGGAACTCGTCCTTGCATGAAACTCACCCACAGCTTATTAAATATACATCAGAGGTTACTGCAAATCGATGCGTGTAAGTGCCCACTGCTTACTACTGGGGAAACAAAGGGCGAGGTAATGGAGGGTAATTTTGGAGCCTGAAGGAAAAACATATTGATTTCGCTGCCCTGGCTGTGAAATAATAACCACAACTTCAAGAAGCAACTCCAACCCAAACTGCAGAAAAGTTGGGATGCTGATAAAGATGCAAATAAAACTAAATGCAGTGATTTGCAAGTCCTATGTTTTAATTGAGAATAACCAACATTTCAGATGTTAAAATGCAGATATTTTACCATTTCATGAAAATTATTAATCTAATGGCAGTGACATGACAGTGTATAAAGGAGCACTTCATAGAGGCAGAGTCTCTGAGATGTAGAGATGGTGGAGATTCTACTGTCAATCATATGTGGGTTGATGTGATTTGCATTCTGTTTTTATTTACACATCACTACTTTTCTGGTATCTGGGTTTTACATACGCTTTACATTGAAATCACATCGAAACATTACATAATCTGTGAGATGAAGCCTCTTCATCACTGGATGACCCCTGTCTCATGGAAAACAACAAAGACAGGCCTGAATGTGACACCCAACGCCCTACATAGTGCCCTATATAGGGCTCACGCCATTTTGTAGGGGGTCCGAATGTACTTTGCGGAAAAGTAGTGCACTCAAAATTACCCACAATGCATCTTGGAAAGTAGTGAGCATCTATGGTCACTAGACGGGTCAATATAGACCACAATGCATTGCATGCCGGAGCTTACAATGGCGGAAATGATACGAACATCAAAAACGTTTAATAAAAAAACTATAAAGCATCATTTTTATCCATTTTCTACTGAATAAATATGATACAAAGCAAGAATAAAATGCAATATAAGACATTTTGACACAAAATTAGATTAGATTTGCAACGCCACCTTAAAGCCTGTTTTGGTTGCCGTAGTTACAGATGGTAGTTAGGTCATGTGTGACAAGGAGAAAATAGTGAGCTTTGTGTCTGAATCGTCGGCAGATTGAGAGCACTACACAGTATGCTGTGTAGTGTATTACTATGTAGTGAATGAGGGGTTAGGACATAGGGCGCACATTCACACACAGCCAGAGTGACATCACTTTACATGATGCTTGAAGGATTTATGCAGATACTCTTGTCAGCATTTGTTCTAATCATCGTTGTAAGAAATGATCCAAACATCAGCTGGTTCTGTTCCTGACCAGATGCATCAGGTTGGTTAAACTGAAGTCATGACAATGCCGAGCAGGAGGATGCAAACAAAAACACCTGAGCATGCTCATGTAAATGAGCCTCTTATCTATTTCTACTCAATTTCAATGAATATGTTTTTCCACAAGGAAGTAAGGTCTAAAAGCCGATGAAGAGAGACGTGAGTGTCCTTTTTTGGCCTTGTCTTGGTAAATGTGAGGGCTAAACCAGGTTAACACGTGGCAACACAAAGCTGTGCAGGTAGCACTGCTTACTCCAGCTTGTGAGGGAGACTGTGCCATGACAAAAACCTGACCATGTGGGTGTGTGAAAAGAATTTTCCTCAGATAATAAGAGAGGACAGGCCGGTTTCCCAGTGGGACGATAACAAGTTCAAGCAAGGACTTTAGTGTCTCTCTTCTTTTTAAGTTTATCTCCTGAGTCTTTCCACACAGGGTCCATTCAGTCAGCTAACTGACCCATATAGATGGAAACACCATAAAGGAGACAGTGGCACCTAATAAATCTAGTCTCTCTCCTTTTTCCCTTGCTAGCTTTGTTGAGTTAGAAAAAGCGACATGAAGCAAAGACGAAACTGCATATTTAAAGCTTGAATGCGACAGACCACCAACACCAGGAAGAACGATGTGTCTGAACATTTGGCACATATTATCAGACTGAAGCATCTGCTCTGAAATAAATCAGGGAAATGATGAAGAGCTCTCTGTATGTCCTTCTGCAGAGCAAAGTCTCTGAAAGATGGATAATAAGAAGGTTTTTGTGGAAAGTTCCCATGATTAATTACATACGAAGACTCACTTAGCGAGATCAGCTGTGAAAAAGAAGAGCTGTCTGGCCAACAGCTGGAGGAAGTTGCATCTATTAGGAGGCAACAGATCATTCATTCATCCCGACACATCATGGGTAGCGATCCTTACACAGGGAACAAATCCATGACTCTTTTTATGAACTTCTGTTTGTGGAGACCTGCCGTTACAGAACGTCTTATCTGGATGTGCAAACCAAGATCTGTCACGCAGCTCGATGTCCTCTGTCCTCGTAGGACTGCCTGTCCCTGTTCACTCTTTATGTTCAATGCAGTCCTTAACTAGAAGGCCCTTTATGTTCCTGTCTTGTCTGTTACGCAATCAGAGCTGTGTAAAGTTTGGAGTCAAAGCAGCCTAATCCCCCACCCCCCCCCCCCCCAAAGCCCCGGAGCAGGCGAGGGGATTGTCGGCCTGGAAGGCTGTTGCCAACACAGCGAGCTAGACATTTCTCTCTCTCGGAGAAACGCCACAGCCAGACAGCATGTGTTTTTATTAGATCATATTTTTATGGATCAGTGAGGTGGCAGATGAATGTTTGGGTGGCAGATGAATGTTTGGTGGCAGATAAATGTTTGGTGGCAGGTGAATATTTGGTGGCAGGTGAATATTTGGTGGCAGGTGAATATTTGGTGGCAGGTGAATGTTTGTGTGGCAGTTGAATGTTTGGGTGGCAGGTGAATGTTTGGGTGGCAGGTGAATGTTTGGGTGGCAGGTGAATGTTTGGTGGCAGGTGAATGTTTGGGTGGCAGGTGAATGTTTGGTGGCAGGTGAATGTTTGGGTGGCAGATGAATGTTTGGTGGCAGGTGAATGTTTGGGTGGCAGTTGAATATTTGGTGGCAGGTGAATGTTTGGGTGGCAGGTGAATGTTTGGTGGCAGGTGAATGTTTGGTGGCAGGTGAATATTTGGTGGCAGGTGAATATTTGGTGGCAGGTGAATGTTTGGGTGGCAGATGAATGTTTGGTGGCAGGTGAATGTTTGGGTGGCAGTTGAATATTTGGTGGCAGGTGAATGTTTGGGTGGCAGTTGAATGTTTGGGTGGCAGGTGAATGTTTGGTGGCAGGTGAATATTTGGTGGCAGTTGAATGTTTGGGTGGCAGGTGAATGTTTGGTGGCAGGTGAATATTTGGTGGCAGGTGAATGTTTGGTGGCAGTTGAATGTTTGGGTGGCAGGTGAATGTTTGGTGGCAGGTGAATGTTTGGGTGGCAGGTGAATGTTTGGGTGGCAGATGAATGTTTAGGAGAACTGAAATTTAAAGACACAATTAAAAGAATTCATAACAAATTAAATGAAAGGCAGATAAAACTAGAAATGATTGAAGCATCTCCAACGGTGTTTATGTGATCAGAAAGGATAAATTCCACCTGCTTTGCACATTTTCTGCTCACCTATAAGAAATGCACCACTGTTGTCCCAGTCAGCTGACCCCCCCCCCCCCCTTTCATGTGGTACAAAATTACATCCTTCAGCTTTGCTTTACTTATGTAAACAAACTTTTTTCTTCCCTCCCAATCCCTAATATGTACTACTTTGGCCACTAAATATTCCCATTAAATGTTTCTATTAGAGCCATTCCCTTTTAAAACTAAGACACAAAACATCTTTAATCCCAAAACCCTCCTTCTGCAAACCTCTGGTGGAGGAAGCTTCTGTAGTGTTTTTCTAGCTGTGATGTATGGCTTTGTGTCGCACCAGGGTATTGGCAGGTTGCTACACAAATTATACTTTGATATTCTTATCAGTTATCTTTTCATTATTCATATTCTTAGACTTGTTATTATTTCCTTGGATAATACAGTACTTTTATACTTGATTTTTATATCAAATTATTATTAATATTAGTATGAAATAAATAGATTTTAATATTTTATATTTTTATTAGCTCAACCTTTTTCTTTGTTTTTATTTTAATTTATTTTCTAAATATGTTTACTTGATGGTAATTTTATATCCTGGTTTGCTAAAACTTTTGTGATAGATGTTTAAATAAAGTTTAATTCATTTATCATTTATTTCTGCCACAGTGAGAAATTGAGACAGGCACTGTCAGCCCTTCACTTCAGATGGATAAGTGTGACCCCCCCCCCCACCCCCCTCATTCCCTCCCTCTGGCTAATGCACTTATCAAAGATATCAGATCAAAGAAGACGTATTAAACTCCAGGAAAGAAGGTGAAAAATAACGCTGGCTCATTGAACTGTAGATCAGCAGTAACTTTGTGGCAGCAGCAAATGCAGAGTGAACTCAAGGACAAGAACTTGCAACAGAAGCCAAAGTTTCCTACTTAAAAACACATATTCAAGTCCTTCATGGAGAACTATGAGCCGTCCTTTTTTTTACAAAGTTTTCAAGTCTGAATAATGACATGTTCCAAGATAACACCAAACAAAGGAAAAGAATTTTTAAGTAAAGTAAAAAAGGAAGCATTTGTAACAGACTAAACCACTAAAATCACTTTCTCTCTGGTCTTTCTCCAGGCAGCGAGAGATTTTAATGAATAAAAAAAACAATTTGGCCAAGTGTGAGGTTAATAGTCAACTTTGTGTCAGTCAGTGATAAATAGGAGTTCCAAACGAGGAGAGAAGCAAGTTTCTGCTTCAATGCAAACATCTACATCTTCCATTCTGAGCTTGCTACTCACATGTTGAGACAGATGTCAGAGTTTTTGGCAGCGCTACATTAAGAGCAGATAAAAATCCAGCACGGCTGACCTCTCCAGCAGCAGATCAGAGCTGGAACGAAGGCATCGGCTGCAGCGTGTCCAACGGAAACTGAAGAAAAGCCGGACAGAAGTTCAGCATGTAACAGCCTGAAAGCGTCTGCCTGCACAGACCCACACTGACATTCTCCGTCACTGCTCTTGTGTGCGTACAAAAGAGCTTCACAGCAGAGCGGAGGAGTGTGCCTTTAACTCCTGCCACTCCAAGAAGGACGGAGAGAGAAGGAAGAGAGAGAGCGAGAAAGCTTGGAGCAAGTCACACATTGCTTAACTCTGTCATTCCATAACAACCACTAAACAACATCTATGCAAGATAACATATCTTACAAAGAAAATGCAAAAGCATTAACTCCAGCGTAAATCTCTGCAGGTTTTGGTCTCATTCAATAGTTTCTTGCTGCTCTCTCCACCGTGTAAGATTCCCATAAATGCAGTTGTGATTGGCTTTTTTACATACTCACTGGCACCTAGTGGTAAACAAAAACAAAAGGTCGGGCCCGGCACAAGTTACTATCAATATCCATTGACAAAAATACAATCCACCCATGGCTCTGTGTGGAGAAGCAGAGTGTTTAGATTCCCCTGCACATGTTCCTGCAACACACAAACACCTGAAAAGCCTGAAAAGCCTGAAAAGCATCCCAACATCCACAGGAATTCAGTTGGACACAGCTGTCCCTCCTTTATATTTTTTAACTTATTATCTGGGCCGAGGGTTGAAAGGGCAACAGGCTAAATAGAGACCCAGATCCACCCTTCCTCAACTACAGTACTTGTATTCATCTCTTGAGCAGGTCCTGGGTCTGCCCCAGAGGCTTTTTCCTCCCGATAATCCCTGAAACAGGCACCCTGGGGGATGTCTGAACGTTGTTCTAACCTGGTCTGCAACATCTAAACTGGATCATATTGAGGTCAAAAACCATCAGCTTAACTTTGGGTATAACACTTGATGACCAAGCTCCTCATCCTCAGAGACCGAAGCAGGCCATCTTTCTACAGGCACTGATCGTGTCTATGGTCTAACCAACCAAAACCAACTCAATCAATGATCATTGCAGACATAGAACCAAGCAGCAAAAAATCCAGCTTAGTTCTCTACGAATCAATGATCAGCAACAATGATTAGCTTAAGTAAAACTGGAATATTTGTCCCTGGTTTCTAAATGGAGTTTCTAGTGGCCGCTATCCAAGTGAAATGTTTAAGTTGATGATGATGTTTTGGATTTGGCTGCAAGGTGCAGACATGACAAAAATCCCAGAGTCAGTACAGAATGACAGCAGCTGGAGCTGTTTTTATGGAATAAACACGGTTAAAGTCAACATCAATCTTGGGAAGCCAACAACCACATAGATGCCACTTACCCAATGTTGATGCCAGCAAAACATTTGCCTTGTAATTAAACTGTTTGCATTTCCTCGATAAGCAAAGAACTGATGTAAGTAGTCTTGTGCTGTCCTCAGAAAACCAAGTGTGATCCTGAATAACTGGAAACCAAACAAGACCACCACTTTTTGGTTCTGACACTTCGGAAGGCTTATTTTACGTTTTCATTTTCTGTTTCAGCTCCACATGCCGCCATGCCAGATGAGCGAAGTGCTTTTTCAGCACCAAGCATGAAGCCAAATGGGTTCAGTTTCACAAGGTTTTTCATAAAACCCCCTCTTAAATATGTTTTCAACATATTAAAGTTTTTTGTTTGTAAAATCATATCATCAGCAAACTGAGCCATCAACTGTTTTAAAATTACAGCTTTCTGCTTTAAATATGTAGATCAGAAACATGAGTTCAAATCATTTCTGTTGTCAAAAATTGAAGGAAGAAGAATAGAGTGAAGCTGTACAGCTAATTTCTTTGCTTTTTGATGAAGTAATGGAATAAAAAGCTCACTTAAACTCAGAGAAGTTAGCTATAGCTAAGCAAAAGCCTGCACCCACTCAGCGTGAGTGATTACTGATATGATCACAGCCTGATGCTTAGCATGGTAGCTGAAATGTTAGACTCCAAAGCAAACTAACTTTCATCATCAATATAGAAGTCCTATGACTCATCAGCGATGTTAATCTGTAGCTATTCTCTGTTGCTGCATCATGATGCTGTACTCACAGTAAAATTAGCTTATGTTTTTTTTTACAACACAAAGTTATTTGGAAATTGGAGTAATGTTTCTCAAGAAAAAGCAAAAACCTGAAAATAAATCATTCAATTATTTTTTGTTATCTAATTTTTTACATTAACAATATCCTGAATCAAAGTACTGGCATTCAAGTCAACATCATAACATATAACAAGGCTTGGTCTCCAAGGCCAGTTAGCCGCTAGCTATTGAACTTGTTCCTGTTAGGTGGGTGTTAAGAGGGTGCTAGCTTCTGGCTGGGTCTCCAAGGCCAAGCTAGCTAACTGGTAACCAGTGTGGTGTCCAATTCCTAGTGAGCAGGTTCTAGCCATGTGGCTAAATTAGCATATTCTTTAGCCTTTTTTAAAAAAAAAAAAAAAAAATCTTTAAATGAGTCTTTTATAGGTAAAAAAATAAAAATAAAAATCTGAATGTAATATTTGAAAGAGCACATATGACTTTTGGTATCAATGACTTTGTTTATCAGTTTGAAAGTCTGAAATTAACCCAGTCTCAAGAAGCTAAAAGAAGTCTGTGTATGTGAACTCATTAAAGTCTAATTCAGATTTGACCACAGTCCCATCATCAGATGTCAGCAAGCAAGATGAGGTGGGAAACTTGGACTATGCTGGTCTTAGATCATTTATATACATGCTCGCGCACACACACACATGCAGACACAAGCTCACCTTCACTGAAACAAAATGAGAGGAGACTTACACCTGTTCTATTTTAGCAGGACCTATTTCAAGCTGCCTCTGAGTGTGGGGTAGACACTTTATGGGCAGTGATAGAGGGAAGCCAAGTGACCTCTGACCTTTGACTATCTGAGAGCCTAATAAAAACATTTAGGGGGCAGTCAGGGACATTAAAAAGCCAGCTAGGATTCATGTCAAAAGAGGAAAACACTTTATTTTAAGAAATTTTCATTTAAATTTCATACACTCATCACTATATGCATAATTTTAAATCTTCCTTATTGCTATAGCTTCCTAGAAAATTGGTATTTTAGCTGCCGAACAGAGTTTGCTGACAATACAGTCATTATTGTTAAGTGTTGGCTTTTTATCCGCATAACAAAAAGGAAACTTCCTACTACAGGAAGGAAAAAATAAAAACAAACCTGACCTCCTAACTCTAAGAGAACTTTTTTTAATTGACAAATGAATTGGCTTCTTGCTATCGCTGAGGGCGTAGCAAAGCTTCCTTTTTTGGGTGGCGTAGAAAGCAGCACTTTGGTCACAGAGTAACCACCTCTCCCTCAAAAGGAAGCCTTCTTCCATGCCTGTGGCTGAACCCAGGAATGTCTCGCTCTGTGCGCTGGAAAGCAATAGAGTCAGGTCTCACGGGGCTTCTGGCTTCTCTGCTGTGATAATTTCACCACAAATGAATTCAGCTATTGCTGTCTCTCCTCCTTTTCAAAATACCATCATTCAGGGTTGCATGGAAATAATGATCATGCAGGTTTAGGGGTTTTTTGAGGCTATAAATAAAAAATGCTATAGAGCATTTTGACTGAAGGATTTTCCTTTGGGCACAATTTTGATGTAAAAAGTAGCAAAACAACACTATAATCAAAATATGTTTGAGCCTCCATCTACACACAATTGCCGCCCTCATTAAACCACAGTCGCAAGTGAAGCAAGGCCTCAGTTTGACCCCATCATGTGGGAGATGAAATTGTGAAAAAGAGTCTGAAAAGTCCATTTGAACAAGATCTGAATCTGTATCACGCAGTAAAACAAGAGCAGCCTTGTAGCAGAGGTTGCATGTGTACAAGATGTGTCTCTGTGTGTAAGATAATTAAACAGAGACTGAAATAGTGTCCAAACTTCCCTCAGATGCATTGAAATGTATTTCCAGTCACATGCAAGGTTTGCAGAGCATCACGTATAAACAGATAATTCCAAAAGTTTTAAAGGATTAGAGAGAATCAACTTGCAGATACTGTCAAATGAACATCATGAGGTGTCCAATACAGAAGTCTTTAACACTCTGGCGACTAAAAAACCTTGTTAATTCCACAACAGCGTAGCAGGCAGGGGGCTAGGACTATAATCTGACTATTAATAGCAACTAAACCTGCCCTGTGAGGGCATTTTGTAAGTGTATGCAATAATTATAGTCTCACCGTCTGTGACATCCTCACAGTTCTGATTGAAGTTTTCATAGGAGTCCCAGCGAATCAGAGGATCCTGTGTGTTGTAGTCGACCGAGACGCTCGGCCCATTCTCCAGGTGGTCCATATCTTGACCAGAAGTACAAAGAGATAAAGCAGGAAACGTGAATGTCTTTTTATCACAAATAATTTGAAACTGAAAACAGAAACATCTGTAATCTTCATTAGGAGCAAAAAGGAAGGTGAACTGTGTCTCCCCAAGACTCAACTTATTGATACTTACCATGTATCTTCTCTGGTCCAAAAGAGAAAATAAACTCCACTTTCCCATATTCTGGAAACCTGTCATCTGTACAAAGAAAGAAAAAGATACTTGGTTTTCTCTTAAAAATGAAAAGGGACAAAGACTGTTACAGTGGAAATAAGGGCTTCTTTCAGCTGTTTGACCACACAAGGTAAACAGAAAGAGGACGTATTTCACTCTTTATCTTTTACCTTTGAAGGTTTCATCAAGCTCATCTTTCCCAAAAACAATCCCCAGGTCGTGGACGGCGCAGGTGTGAAACTGAACTCGGAAAATCACATCTCTGCAGGGGCTGCGGTAGCGCTTGTGGTAACACTTGAGCTGGAGGGGGACAGACATGATATCACATTCGTTTAGAAGCGTTAATGAAGGTTAACAGTTTAGTTTGGGTTAAGTTGGAGTTGGACATATGCGTCTGCCCTCTGGAGAAAAAAATATATAATGAAATGTTTGCCTAAAAAAAAAAAAAATCTAAATATCTAAAAGAGGCAAAGACATGCCAACTTAATCCACAGTTGACCTTGTCTGCACAATGAGTCATGGGTACAAAGACGGTTTTTTTCTCTGTCCACCCATGTTAGTATCTCAATTAGTCCCCAATACAACCAAACTACTCAGGGAAGGGCAGTCGGCCCCCCCGCCCCCACCCCACACTTCTGTCCCTGCCTGATAGGCACGTGTAAAGTCTTTTTTAGACTATTTATAAAGAACATTTTCTTATGCCAAACATAAATTAGCTGCCCAAAAACTGATGCAGTCCATAATAAAGATTTTAAAAATATGTTGATCAAATGTATAACATTTCTGAAAAGTGCTGGGTTCATTAGGAAACTTTGGCAGTGGTTCACCTTTTAGGTTAACAATGCACCAAAGCTGAGACAACTTTGGGTAACTTTTTTTAGTAACCCAGGAAAAGCTCACATCATATTTGTGAACACCTGAATATGAAAGTTTACAGACAATTTTTATGTTATCTGTAAAAGTTTGAGGGACGTAACTCGTCAGAAAATATTTTGTTCATTTAAGTGTGAAGAGGTTTACCGAAACATATTCCTCATCTGTAGCCGTAGTGGCTCTGAATTATGACACTGAATTCTCTTAAATGACAAAAATCACCTTTGAGGTGTGATGATAATAGACGTATATAATAAACGTAGATGTTTTTTAACTCTTGTTCAAAAAGTAAAAAATATTCTAAAACCAGTAAATTATCAGAATCAATGACTAGTAAAAGGTAAGAGGACACTTGTGAAGAGGCGTATTACAAAGCTGAATCAGCTGAAATCTTAAGAAATTAAAGCATATATAAAAGGTTTTGTTTTGCTTTTTATTTTTGCTATAATTCATATTTTCACACCAGAATAAAAAAAAGAACTCAAAAATTATTATAGTCAGACTAATTTTGCTTCCATTTAGCTATTTGCTTCGGTTCATTTTCCAAGCTACAGTATTTACATGAACACTAACATCAATAAGCGGCCGCTGCATCTAATGATGCATGCAGCAGAATCCATTAGTCGGTCTTAAATAAAAAATAAGACATGAGCTTGGCTTTGATGGCCAGAAGCAGAGTGGCATCGAGCTCACATAAGTGCTCCACTTTAAATTCTCCACGTTGAAATTATGAGCTGTGAAGACTTCTCATGGATAGCATTATAGTCTAAATGAAAGCAGGAGCAGAAACTTTGCTGATGTGTGCCTTTCCTCTACATGCACTTAAAATAAGGAACCGTTTTATAAAAAATTACAAAAGTGAAGACTCTCAGAAAGAATGTGACACACAATTTAGTTTTAAATGATCAAATCCTGTTTAGGTATGATGCTGTACATCTCAGACCACTGTAGGAAAGGAAGCTCACAGCCATTTTTACATCATAGTTTCCAGAAACATATTGTGTGCTAATGAGGGTCTATAAACTGAAGTATAGGACCAAGTCCAAGTGTCTTTCCCGGGTTTTTACAGTCCTTTTTTTTCTGTGAATGCCTTCTATAAACCGCAGCAGTGCATTCATACACATACAACTAATGTCTGACTGGAAAACCTTACAGGATTCCCTCATTATAAATCGACTATAAACGATCAGGACATCATCTGTATTACCGCAGCTGTTCCCACCGGCACTCGGATAATCATCCCGTATATGTTTGTCTGCCACAGGTACCTGATCATAACAAGTAGGACTATAGACACTCTGTTTTATTGGCTTCATGTGTAAAAAATTAGCAGAAATCCTAGTTTCTTGTTTTGCAGAAGCCGCATTTGTGACTCTTACCAGGATGTCCCCTTTCAGAAGAAGACCAGGCTCGATGGTGATGCAGATGCTCGTCTGACTGTCACCTTGAACATTACTGAAAACAAAGCCAAACAAAACACAAGAACAACTGTCTTTGTGATAAGTTCCGTGAAAACATCAAACATGACTTTACAGCATTGCTTTTTTTTGTTTATTGTGCTTGTCTGGAAATAAGCACACGATCTCCTGAGATAGTCGTTTTCAACAGTCGCCATCAGAAAGAATAAGCATGGAGCAGCACTGGGCTAAATATCGTCGGATCAAAAGCTGGAACGTGGTAATGGAGAACATGAGAAAAAAAAGAGGAAAACAAATGTGATTTGGGGTTTAAGAAGTTGACAGTCTGGAAGTAAAGCTGCACTGACTGTTTCATGTTATTGAGCAGTGTGCTGTGTAACACGAGCAGGCTTTACTAGTTACAGTAACATTATACAGATGTAAAGTAAAAATAAGCAATAGAATTTAAGCCTCAACATGAAATATTCCTATTGTTTATCAGTGCACCTACCGTACCACCTACACATACCAAGTAATTCC
Organism: Pseudomugil tenellus; assembly: GCA_037177515.1. Classification (NCBI taxonomy): domain Eukaryota; kingdom Metazoa; phylum Chordata; class Actinopteri; order Atheriniformes; family Pseudomugilidae; genus Pseudomugil; species Pseudomugil tenellus. The sequence goes on from JBAMHX010000014.1 coordinate 26,147,260, forward strand.
ACTAAAACGTGTCTTTAAGTATCACTTTCTAACTGTGTTAAATGTGTTTCTGACTCCATCTAATAGCACAGTGACATTTATTATATACATTCCTGGAGCCCAGCAGTGTCTTAAAGCTGAGAAACTAAACTTCAATATTTATCTCCTGACCATCTTTTTCCTTTTTCTTTTCATACATTTTAAGACACATTAAAACCTCTGTTGTTTTGCAGTGAAGGTGTAAAGAATCCTATTTAGACTACTTACAACCAACTTTCTTTCAGTTTATGGCTAATAAAAGATTAATCATGCATTCATTTTTTAGCTTAATAGTTTGGTTGCTGTAAACTGCAACGTCTGTGACATTTCAGGCAAAAAAGACAGCTAAAAACTAAATGTTAGCAGTTAGCTGAGAAGTACAGATACTAGCTAACCAGCCTGGTTTTCTTTAGTTAGTGTAGAATTTAAGCTTCTTTTAGCTCATTGTTTAGCTTTCTGCCCATAAACTCTACCCTCATGAGGAAGACAACAGCTCTATAAATTCATTGTATGTGTGCTTTCATAGACTAAACTACTGAAAGACAAATAACCAATTAGCTAATGAACACATTTATTTGCTAACTAGCTTAGCTATATTAAACAGTTGGTGGATCATTGTAGCATCTGAGTCATCTGTTTTGGGTTCTGTTCCTCAAACTTTCATTAGGTAGGAGGCAGTTCATAATATATTACCATTCATTTGTGAAACAGCTAGCAGTTTCCTAATCAACAGTAAGCATGGTTTACTTCACAGAAGTTAGTGAACATCATAACTACGTAAAACATCAACGACAAAGTCTAAATAACAGCCGCTAGAATACTAAAGTTTCTTTTTATCTGTTCAACAACCATAAACGATGTTGACGTGCCAGTCATGATTCCTCACCCTGGTCCTATACCACCATTCATAAAGCAAAGGTAGAACCAAGGGGAATAGCTTATTTTTTTAACAATCGAGCAGTGATGTTCATCTATTTGTTCAACTAGTGGTCTGGGGTCCATCTGGATAGCGAATGGTTAATACTCAATGGGTATGGTTACATGATACTTTCAATTCCGAATGATTAATTCCGAATTAACTTATTCCGAATTAAATTCATGAAGAGTTTACATGGAAATGTTTAATTCTGAATAAAAGGTTTAAAATGCATGACGTTTCTTCTCATCTCTTAATTCCGACGTGATGGCGGAAGTGGCGTAATCATGCAGCAACTCTCTTCCTTGTTTGTAGCCTTAGCAGCTAAATGGAAAACGATCCAATATAAACCGCTGAGGAGCAGAAGAAAAATTGACGGACCAAATATATCAAAGATGGGAGGTATACTTTTTAAAAAAACAAAAACCTTTATTGCATTTACCAGACAACAAGACGGGCGGCAGAAGACTGCACATGTGTGTCATTGCAGCGGGAGAAGATAAGCATGCGCAGAACAACCAGAATTAACCATGAGAGGAATTAAGGGTTTACATGAGACAGGAATTATTTAATTCCGCTTTAAAATGAGAATAAACCAGGCAGTTTATTTGGAATTAAGTTTAATTCTGTATTAACAATTCCACTCGGAAGTAGGTGTTTACATGGTAACTTTTCATGTGTTTAAAACAGAATCAACTTTTATTTAGAATTCTTTTTAAAAATTAAAATCCCATGTAAATGGGGCCAATGATGCATACAAGAAAAGAAACTCATCGTGTCTGTTAAAAGAGGACTGGAGACTTTGTAAAGCAAAAGAGACAAATTACAATTGGGCTACACAAATAAAAAAGAAACTTGCAAATACTTGAATATGCCTAAATATAACTGAAATTATGGTGCTAATTTAAAGCTGTAGCACTTTGGTACATGGTCTATGTACAAACTGGGTGTCTCCCGCACCCATACCAGGGCAGTGAAACACTTTTGTCCTTGTTTCAAACATCATTCATGCCAAAAACAACAACAGAAAGCCATAGAAGTCATTGTTTCCTGGCTGGCCCGGGGAACCAGCAGGGTCCTCCGGCAGAAAAGCCCTGCAGGCGTCCATACAGATGCCTGTGTGCCTGTTTCATTTGCTCTCCAGTCAGAAATAACCCTAGACGTGATTACGGGATCTAAAGCTGAGAAACAAGAGCCAGCAGCTGGGGAGGCTAGCTAAATATTATAATGTGGGCCAAGCTTAGAGTGTCAACTGGCAAGAGGGCTGGTGTGGATGTATACTGGGGAGCAAGGGAGTTGATGGAGAGGCTATAAAGGAAAATCAGGGTTTTTATTATCGAGCCATTACGAGCTCACTATCCCTGGAATCTTGTAAAAGCATTTGAGCGTGAGTGTGTTTTAAGACTTACTAGATCCCAGATGTGTAGACGGGCTGCATGGCCTGGTAGATTTTGAGAAAAGGCCGACAACCTGGAACACAAAGTTTTAAATTCCTATTTAAAAATGGATGACCCATGTGACTACACATATCTGGAAGTTGATATATGCACATGATGCTCACCTCCCTTGGACTCAAAGTTGGGTATGCCATGCATGATAACGTGATGAAGGAACAAGGGCTTGTTGTTGATCTTTATGTGTCCAGATAGCAGTCCACTAAAGTACTCCACATACCTGAGTAGGCAGGAGCAGGGTGTCCACTTAAGTCATATTGTATCATGATTTCCAGTGTTTTACGACAAAGGGATAAACATTTAATCCTGTATTCTTCAAAACACCCAGACACGAGCTGTACCAGTGACCTTTAGCAGCAGTGACGGATACATTTCAGCTTGACAGGGTTTGTTAAAGATACAAACCTTTAGACAGAAACATTTTCTGACTGTTTTAGTTTTTACAATCTAATAATCTCTGCAATCATCATGAGCTCATGCAGGGAGCCGTTTTCTCCAGCTAATAAATATTTAGGGCCGAATTTACTAAGATCTCATTTTGCGTGTACTAATTAGCATGTGGCATCTTGAATTTAGACTATCTAGAATTTCAGTCAACACATGTAACAGACGTGACTGAGATATCGCTGCTGTGTTGGCTACTGTACGCTGAAATGACCCAGATGCCAAAAACTTTAGACTTGCCAGGAGTTTAATTATTGCAGGTATGCTTAACTCCTTCTTGTGTCTGGCTCCAAATCTACGCTAAGTTCCTCCAACAGCTCCAAAACAGCAAGGCTGGATAGGCGATATGTTTTAATAATAAGTTTTCTCTCTCATTCTAAACATGATAACACGAGGAAGAAATATGCGTTCTCTCCGTCATCTTTAATTATTTCTATGTCTTCGTATTGCAACAATTACTGCAGACATATGTGTGCAATGACGCATTGCCCCGGTTTGCACGTCCTTTTGAAACGTGCTAAATATAGACTCTGTTTCTAGCAGGAAAATTACTTTAAGGTTTGATAAATCGCTTTGAGTGTGCTAAAATCATATATTTACATGTTCTCCTCCCACTCCAAGCAAAATTGCGTGTGAACGCCCCAATTTACATATTCATTGAGGCAAACGTACTAACTCGAGTAGGACGCGCAATTTTGCACCTTTGAAAGACGCAAACCCTTTTACTCACTGTTAGTAGATCAGTTTGTACTTTTTTTAGCGTGTGCAGTGGGTTTGCACACGTTTTAGTACACGCAAACCTTTAGTAAATCTGGCCCTTAGTTGGCAATACAGCTGAGAAGAAAGGAAATTGATTATTAGCTAGTGGTTAACATTATCCTTACAGTTTGCTCTACTCCCATAAGAAGGCATTTTAGCTGATCGATGAATCTTGCTTCAGGTTATTTTAGGTTATAAAAAGATATTTTTTATGGGAAAGGTTAAGATGTGATTTAGATGAGAAGGAAGACTGACCTCTTCTGGGATGGCTGCCCCACAGGAAGCACTTTGTCCTCGTAGAAACGCTTCATCGCAAACCTGTCCAGAGCCTGGTCAGCGCTGCAGTCCACCACAAGACAAATGAACACTTATTATTGGGATTATAGTTTAATATATATGTGTGGTCTTTACCAGACCTCAAAAAAAAATAAATACAATCATAGATAAACTATAAAGAATATGTAACGTACAGAGTTGCAGCCAAAATAATTCAACTCCAATGCAAATTTGTACAAACTAGCAGCTGTTTGCAATAAACAAATCAAGCAAGAACCATTTATTCAGTCCAACACAAACAAAGCATTTGGTTTCTCCAAATTCAGAAAAGAACATGCATGATTTGGCAGGACGTCCAACCCAAGGACTTACAGCTGTCTTAAAAGCTTTCCACATCTGCATAATCTTTTTATTGCAAAAGATGGACATCCGAAATTTAGGAGATGGCCTTGTAACTTTTCCAAGATTTATGGATCACGCCCACATCGCTGCTGATATCCTCCCTCCTTGACGTTATGTGACGCACACATGAATGTTTCTGACCAGCTGAAACATCTGTTTTCACAAAAGTATTCACACTGATGGTGATCAGATAATCATGTGTATTTGTTCGGCAGCATCTGACTCAAATTCCTCCTTCTTATTCCTATGCAAGCAAGAAAGATGGACTTAGTTTACACATTGTTTCTCCCTTTTGCCTCCATTTTTTTTTGTTAAATAAATGATATTATGCTATATGTCATGTGCTTTGCCATCAGTGGTATTTATTTCTAAGACCTGCTAAGGACCCTTAACAGGTATCAGACACATTGGAACTGAAAGAGGTAGTACTTTAAAGTTGTGTAATAATGAGGTTAGAGAGAAAGTAAAGTTTTGGAGGGAAGAGTATGCCCCATCTGATCAGCTCTCTTCTAAAAACAACATGGAGTCATGCGCTCTTTGGATTGTTCCTGTAAAAGAATGTGCATCTGTTCGCTCCTATTTTAAAACAAATCCAATAAAAAAGCTCACTTATAATCTGAGTCCTATGATAGTGACTATTAGAGCTAACTCATAGCATTCAGCTCATGATTATAATGTCAAACACATTTTTGTTATATTTCTTACAATAAAAGTGCTTTTCCTTTGTTTATTATTTCACTGCCTACACATTTATAAAGCACTTTAGATCAGTAACGTGTAGGAACTGTGTTTTTTTCAAACAAACATGTGATCATGTCACATCTGTGACTGCAGTCACAGCTGGATTCCTGGACCTACCTGGCAGAAATGTTGCTGTAATGCATGTAAGCCGCCACCACCACTCCAGTTCTCCCCCGGTTCCCCTGAAAAGACATCAAAAAGTGTTTTATCGTCTGTCTGTGATGGTCAGTCAAGCGGAAGAACCACCTCATTAAGACGTCTACGATCCTGATGCGAGTTAAGCACCAGCTTTATTGAGGCATAATTCGTGATTTGAAATGTTTGGCACCACTACAGACTTCTAGAAGTCAGAACTACAGCTAGGTCTGTTGATAAAAATTCATCTAGTGATGAGTAAGTCCATTAACCCTTTAATGCTGTGAATATCATACTAGGTACATACATCTTTTGAGACCCGTCAAATCACTTATTAGAAAAAGTACAACTTCCTTGTATACAAACTGATACTTGTCTTCTTCTTCCGAATGGATATGTTCGTAATATGTCACACTTTAATAAGTGTTACATATATGCAAATTAACTTAATCTTTGTTCTGAGAATTAGGCAAATATAGATATCAGATGAAAAATCATACATATTCTCAGTATTTCTTGGACAAGCGCTAAAGAGCTTGTTACAATTATCAAGCCAAGAACAGAAAAAAATGGTAATGTGAGTAACTTCTTCATACAACTATATCATTTCTGTGTGTGTGATACATGGACGTGGAACCAGTACGTTTAGGACGTTTAGGCCTGCGGCAATAAGCAAAAAGTGATAAGAAAAAATGGGCGCAATAAGTTTTTTGGTCGGAATAAATGTAGTATTTGTTTTTCTCTTTCTTTTCCTGGATTTACTGGATTGCAATATGTTTGCACTGCTGAAACCCTGGAAGACCATAAACTAGTCTGCACATCAAGCTAAATGTTCTTTAAGAATTAATGTTTATTATGTTAGATAAAAATTGTCTAAAAATGACAACATTAATTGCTTAGCCCAATATTATCGTTTATCGTAATAATTTCTGAGACAATTAATTGGACAAAATTTGTTATAGTGATGGTTCACGTAAAGTAAAGTAAAGCTGGAGGTTTTGGAGTTAAAGATGATAAGATTTTTGTTTGGAGCGAGCAGACTGAAGTAGACTGTACAGTACAGACTGTTCAGGCTGTTTGAAGACAATGCAAGACACAGAAGAATCACATGTCTGTCTTCTTAAAGTGACTGATGCTGAAAAGTCTTCCTCAAAGTATAAACTGGTTTATCTTTCACAAGCAAATCTCCTCTCTGCCCTCTTTTAAGTAACTGAATCTCCAAAAAGTTTAAATGAAAACTTCCAGGAAAATAATCTTAATGGTCCTGAAGCGCAACTGAGACTTCTGCCCCCCCAGAGCCACAAAAACCCTGCTCATGATTACTAAACTGAACACAACTAAGTCTGACCTAAACTATGAGATCCTTATTTTCATCGTATGAAAAATAGCAAAGACATTAAATGAAAAGAAAAATATTTTATTTATCCCCTTTTCAGGAAATCAAAAAATTTCTAGGTAAAAAAAAAGTCAAATCCTGTGTTATAGAAAAATGTTAGTTTCAAACTGCATTGTGTCCACTGGAAACCATCAAGCAGAATGAATATGTTCAGAATTATAAATATCACAGCTGTTTTAACAGAGTGGAGTCCAGTGGAAATGATTTGTTGATGTGTGGAAACCCAACATGGCCTGCTTCCTTAGTGACCACCACAACCTCCAAGCTCTCATCATCAGTGTTACTCAACTCGCAGCAAAAACAACACCGGTTGTTATGGCAACAGAGCTGTTTGTAACCTCCCTGTGGGGGCACGTCAGAGCGAAGCGCAAACCTTTATGATCCTCTGGTTAATTCTTCTGTTACAAAACACACAGTGAGCATAGTGGGGCTGGGGAGGAAATGGTTAGGTATTAAACTTTGGGACATCAGTGTAGTAGTTGTATTTGGATAAAGTTTTTATGGTTTGTGTCAGCACAATGAGGAGCCAGATGACTGCGGTTAGCCACAAAAGTTTAATTTGATGTGAGCAACTTCAGGCAACAACAGAGAACTGTTGGTCAACTGAGATTTTATGGTATTGTTAAGGGTAAAAGGATAAATAAACCTAAGTAGCCATGATTACTGACTTACTGGCCTAATTTGTGTTTTCCTTACCCTGATCGGGCAGAACCCAAACCAGAGACAATCACATGCACTAACACTCCACCCTGAATGTTTCACTCGATTCACTGAGGAAGGACATCAGTACAGAAATAAATGCACATCAACAGCTACAGCCTCCAGAGGAAGTGGGGACATGGGAAGAGTCTGACAGCACCATCTACTGTCTGAAAACGTGTTCAGTTCTCAAAAACATCCACTTTCTGTCTCACCTTGTTGTGTATCACCACCACATTGTGGCTGTCTGCATTCAGCCACGTGTCCATAGCCTTACAGATGCTGCAGATTTTGTCCAGGGCGGGAGCATGGTGGTCGGGCCAGCCAAAGTCCAACACCTGAGACAGGCGGACAGACTGATGTTCAGACTGAAGGACATAAAACATTTAGCAGAGAAGAGAAGAAGGAAAATCACACCAGTTTACCTTTGGGTTGAGTTGGCTAATGTCATAACGCTTCTCACTGAGGTTGAAGAGCTACAGAGAAGAAAGCAAAAAAGCCATTACATAACACATTGCCAACATCAAAACAGTTTTTCCTTTTTTTAAAATAAGGACATTTCAAATACAGAGAAAATGAAAAATCATCTTTTTAGGGTGGATTAACAACTGTTACGACATAATTTTGAGCTAACATTAAACAGACAGCTAACAAGTTACAGATAGCTAAAAGAAATCTATCTATCTATCTATCTATCTATCTATCTATCTATCTATCTATCTATCTATCTATCTATCTATCTATCTATC
>JBAMHX010000014.1:26155348-26200703 GCA_037177515.1 Pseudomugil tenellus
TATCTATCTATCTATCTATCTATCTATCTATCTATCTATCTATCTATCTATCTATCTATATATATATATATATATGCTATGCTATGCTAACAGTACAGCTTCAACATATAGCAGTCAAGCCGTATAAATATTTAACCTCAGTATTTCCTTAGTTGTTACTAATGGGTTTTGTTTCTTGTATGCTTGAGAAAAGACATTTAGCAGGGTTGACCTAAATTCAATGAAAAAAAACAAGACAGCACTTTGACTCAAGCTCAACAGTTTGTCTTAGGATCTGTCGTTACTGCTGTAGTTACCACGCGGTGAATGAATCATCCCTAAAAAAGTACTTTTTTATGTAATAAACTGTATAACTCAATATGATAATGTGGTTTACAATTGATAAGCTAACAATTAGCTTTGCTATGCTACTACATGACGTTAGTAATTAGGAGATAATGCTAGCTACTAATAATAGACTGTCCACATTTTTAAAATGCTGAGAATTAATAGAATAACTTGTTTTTTTTTTATTTCTATGGGCAGATAATTAATGTATGAGACCAGCTGTGTGTATTTATGGTTGCTAAGATGTGGTTGGATAAACATCATAAAGAGAGGTGTTCATTTCTGATATTTACTGGGGTGGGTTGCTGCTCAGTCCAGTAAGATAATGTTCTACATTACATATTATACACAGTAGGTGCTCTGTTGTTGGTAAACCCCTAAAGCTATAGGAAAGACCTCCACTGTTCAAATGGTGTGAGAATAATGAGTTAACAGCTGCAGACAGCATGAGTAATGGCTTAAATTAAATAAATCTAGGGTCTCGCATTGCTTTTTATCTTAAATGATAAAATTAAATGATTTTACAGATGTATGCAGATGTACATGTAACATAACACTCTTTTTTAGTTTTGTGAGTTTGTGGTTGGGACCAACACAAGAATGACTTATTTGAAAAGTGTAATTTTATCCTGCACACCTCAAACAAACTAACAAGTGTGACTTTGTTTTGAAACAGTACCAGGTAGTTGTGAGCGTGTTTGGAGCGCAACATGGAGGCGACCTCCCTCAGGTTGGCAGTGTAACTTTGCTCTTCTACACTGCTGGGGAAGGACACAGAGATGATCCTCTCTGTGATGTAGATCAAGTCCAGCTCATAGTTCTCCTCCAGGGCCTGCAGCACACTCGCACTCCTGCCGAGAAATCAAGAGGAACTGATGACTGAAGTTGTGCACAAACAAAACCTCTCATGCATCACTGAACCTCAAAAGGTAGTTGTTAGAAGCTTAATACCCCCAAAGTAATGCAGCACATATGATTTACTCACATGTGCTGCATTACATTGAGTTCATCTTGCAAGCTGGGGAAATTAACTTTATAAAGCACCAACTGTGCTAAAAAACCTGAAAAAATTATAGTTTCACATTTTTCTCATATTTTTTTTACGTAGAATTTTCTACATTAATCTAAATGGATATCTCTCTCTTCCAAAATCATAAATTGTTTCATAACTTTTCTTTCAGATGCATCGATATGTCGCAATCACTTCTTTCATCATGTTAGTTCTTAATAACATGTCATTATACCCAATGAGTGCTTATTTCAATTAAAAGCTTTAAAGTAGTGATGCACGATATGAAAAATTTCATCCCATACGGTAAACAATATTTTTCTGTCTTTCATGACCGATAACCGTTATATTATTGATATTTTTATGTTCACTATAATCTGCAGTTGGTGCTGGATGCCGTGTTTGAAAACTGATACAGTTTTAGTTCTTCAAATATGCTTTTCTTTATGTCGTAGCACAAAAATTTGGTCATTTAAATAAAGTGCATCCCTTGAAAATTCAGTAACAGCTGTACGGCTTATCTACAAAGGTATCTGTGTTTAATTATAAATTATATGTACTGAAAAACTATTGTATCAACTATCTGTTGATAATATCGGCCCAGTTTACTGACAAATATCTGCTGATACAGATAATAAGACCGATATATCGTGCATCCCTACTTTAAACAATGCTTGTTTACTTAATCTGCAAACTTGTGCTAAATGTCCTTATGCTTGTAAATTATCTATGCAACAAAACATCTTTTTTTTTCAAAACCACAAAGGATTAGCATCCTGATAAAGGGACCGCAGCATACTTTATAAATCCACAGTGACAACACTCAATCTATCAGGCTACGAAAAGCTATCTCGCTTTTTAAGTCCATGTCATGTTGTGAGACTGAGAGGGAAAAATACAAAGCAGAAAGCGAATAATTCGATGAAGACAGCAAAAAAATGTGTCCTCTCACAGAAACATCATGTGATGAGGACTGATAAGGAAGAGGGATTTGTAGAAGTAAGTTGAGACGTTATTCCACAGAGCCTGTTAGTCTGAGTTCAGTCAGGTCCAAAAGATTGGGATTAAAAAGAATTAGATCCAGAAGAATCAACTGTAATGAAACAACCCAACTAAAAACAGCTTGTTATCACTGACTAAGCAGATCTGAAATAAGAATCTATTTCTGCCAAGTTTCTCCAAATTATGTAAATAAAATAATTTTGGGTTTCATGCATGAGGTCTAAATATTGGAACGTGTGAAAAATTCCAGATTTTCTATCAGGAGCTTTCTCAAAGTGTCAAAAAGGACACAAGTTTTCCATCCCTGTAAGGACTTCAGATTTTTGCCAGAGATCATAAGGAGGTGAAGTCTGAAAATGAGCAAAATTGAAATGAGGAGGGTTAGTGAGGGGTGTCTGGACCCAGACTGCTGCATATTTCCCACATTTGTCAGCTGTGAGTGGGCCCTGAGGGATGTGCTCATATGTCTGGGAGAGGATCAGTCCAGCTTTACTGTAGCAGTACTGTAACCTGCTCTGCAGTGTACATCTGGACCCATTCAAAATGTCCTTACTGGAAATTATTCATCACCAGAGCTAGAGGAGGAATTGATCTGTCGCATATGTCTAAGGTATGCCAAGAAATATCTTTTATTTGAAAAGTTTCAAGAGATTTTAATATTAAACTCCTTCCTTTACTCATCCCCACATGCATTTCTCTTGTATTTCTGAGTCTTACTTCGTGTCTGTTTCTGCACATGCACGCCTTTCACCTCCGTGCAGTCAGACTTCACAGATAACTGTGGTTTGGTCCTATTCCAGATCCACCAGCATGTGTTCTTCAACCTACAGCCAACTGGCTTCTCATCAGCTGAAAAGATCAAGCGATTACTCCTTTTGGATCACATTTGATAAATGATGCGTTATCTCCACACGCTCAATTTCAGAGCTGCTGTGATCTCATATGGACAAAGACAAACTGTGAACAAGGAATGTCTTATCAGGAAACCTGAGACATTGGGGCTTTAAGAAATCTTTAAGAAGGCATTTCTTGCTAATAAAAGTCAACAACCACTTCCTTCCTCAAATAGTGCATGCAGTGCTTTATATCAGTTCGACTGTTCACAACTTCACCTTTTCTCATGACCTACACAGGAAAACCCACTAGAATGGGTCAGAACTTGGACTGATTATATTATTTTTTTTGTTTTTACCACTTTGACTTACACAAGTAGTTTATACAATTAAGGGAGATGCAAGCATTTCGACTGCACACAATGGTTAACAGCATTTAGCAGCTAGCGGAAACAAAGCCAAAAGAAGAGTGAGTGTTTGACAAACGGCTCTGACAAATGTTATAAAATCCATAATTAAAGGGCTGCACTGACAGAATATTTTTGAACATTGTCCTAGGAAGCCTGAAATGTTAATTAACGTTGTATATCAAAGTGGGTCATCTGGATCTGGTCTTTTATCAGTTCAGAGTCAGAAGGAGACACGGAGAAGCTGCAATCAGCTTCTATGCTTCACATGTCTGGAACAAACTCTGAAACACTCAGTTCATTTAGGTTATTATTCAGTTTATTTATTATTCAGGTTGAAGACTCACCTGTTCTCACCTGCATTTCAATAGTTTTTGTTTTAACGTCAAAACAGACAGTGTTTCTTTTAAGCTTACATTTTTAAATCTCATCATTTTTTATCTGATGTTTCTTTTTACAAACATGTAAAAAGTAAAGTTTTGGTTCATTTTTTTTCTTTTTTGTTGTTTCACAATTCTCTTGTATTAAGTCTCATTTTATCTTAATAACCCAGGGGTTCCCAAAACTTTTCTGCATGGCCGCATGTTGATTGACAACAATAATGTGAATAATGTTGGTTAATTTCTTTCTAAAGTATAAAATAACTAACAGGCTCTTCTTTGTGTTCAGAAGGAAAGGTTCCTGAGTGGTGTTGCAATTCATTTGGCTGTCTGATGATATTTGAGACAACACACCATGATGTCTCTTCACTATTAATTATTAATAAATGGGTTTTGTCTTATTTTATTCTCAGCTTTAAGTGGTTCAACCTCATTTTTATTGGTATTTTCACAAATGTCTCAATGTTTTGGTAGAAGTGCCAAAACCAAAAGTTTAATTTAGCCTTGCTGCACTTCCTCTTGTCATAACCCCTGAATGCTTGGTTGGCTGGGAACAACCATTAAATTATGGCTGAAAGAAATTTCTTATTCTTCTTTTGGGGGTCGGGGAGGGGGGAGGAAATTTGATATTAAGACCTGTAAACAGCTTTTACAGCCGTGTTTAAAGGAGTAACTGGGGAATTATATGGATTTTTTAAAAATTTTTCTTTGAAACTTTTTGTGATTGCATGATGATGTGAATTCTGTTTTTTTTTTTAATCTCATTGACTTTATTTATTAAAATTTATACATTGTTTATATACCTGTGACCCACTTGATATAGAGTCTTACAAAAGGCTTTATAAAAGCATTTGGTTCACATCCATTTTCTACCACTCATTCCCAAACAGGGTCGCGGGGAGGCTGGAGCCAATCCCAGCTGACAATGGGCGAGAGGTGGGGTACACCCTGGACAGGTCGCCACACATATAGACGAACAACCATGCACAGTCTCTAATCAGCCTATTCCCAGATGCATGTCTTTGGACTGTGGGAAGAAGCCGGAGAACCCGGTGAAAACCCACGCTAACACGGGGAGAACATGGAAACTCCACACAGATAGGCCACCACCCGAGCCGGGGATTGAGCAGGCAACCTGCTTGCTGTGAAGCCACAGTGCTAACCACCTCGCCACCGCGTGAGATTATTATTAGCAGGTTGTTAGCATTTGAAAAATCCAGCTAATTTGCAAGCTTTTACCAGTTCTTATCAGTCTAAATGTTTAGGTAAGAATATAAAACAGAGTTATATAAACCTTGTCTTTTGTTTTTTAAGCTCTGAATCATTATTTTAGTCTGCTAGCTAGCAATAATTAGGCTAATTGTGATGCTAATCTTTAGAGTGGCCAATATAAACACTGAAACAGGAAGTAGGAAGCATTGTGCTACTGACAGCTACTCGTTCTGTGTTTTATAAGATCTTCAGAGTACAGGAAACTGACGATTGGACAAATGAATCCTTAAAAATGAAAAATCAGAAGAGAATTTTTGGATGAATAATGCCCACCAAGCTGTGCGTTTGAAGAAGTATAGACTAAAAAATATGATAAATGCCCTGGGTAAGTGCTTGCGATAAAATAAAGTTAAAAGGTTTCTTCAAACTTCCAGCTTCTCCATTAGTATTTTTCTTTTTTTTCCATTTTCCTGACATGAAGTTGTGTTTTAAAAACATCTAAAAAAAAACTACTGTATATCTGTAAATTTACTTGTTTGTATGTATTGTGCATGGTTCTTCCAAACTGAGCAAATATCCTTCCCTGTCATGTTTGTTGTCATGCTGACAAACGTATGACATGATGACAACATCTGCGACTTAAGTGTTGAGGTGAAAAAGGTTGACACCAAATATCTTTTTGTCCAACATAACAGTGAGCAGTCCAGTTCAGCACAGGGGCATGTTGCTTTTCTAATTCTCCAAGTAAAATCAGCTAATATCATATTACGTCCAAACCGTTCGTTTTCACAAGTTTTACTTCTCAGACTGAGTGAGGTTGAGGATGTTTAAAGTTAATCCTTAATATCTGTTTAAATTCCTTCACTATCCATTACTTCTGCTGGTGAAAACACAAAATGTTTATCCATTAAATAAATGAACATTTTCGTTCTAATAAGCCAAATGTAGCCTTTTAGGGGGGCAGTAGAAGAGAAGAGATAGGGAAAAGACAAAGAGAGAAAATAAGACACTAAAGGATTAAAAAGAAAGAACAGAAGAGTTACCTTGATGGTCTGCGCCGGGACTCCATGCTCTTTGAGGATTTTGTTGAGCCCTGCAGATGACAAAGAAAAAAGTGGATCTTAAATAATGTTATAAGGATGTACAAACCTTCTGTCTTTTCTGTTTTTGGTGGTTTAAACGTTTCATTAAGAACCAGTTATTCCAGCCATTGTGTGATTTGTCTGATTTGTGGTTTAGTAAGGATCCATCAATCACTGAAAACATTGCCACAATGGCCGCGTAGCCGTTGTGACTTCCTCTAGCTTGACAGAAGAAGTCAATGAGGAAGTTATACTTAGTTTCAAGTCTTCCTTTTGACTACAAACATTCTGAGAGCCAAAATATCCACCTTGGTGGGAGGAAGGGTCTCATATACAATACTGTGTAATACCATGTCAGGACAGATTCACATGCTTTCATGCAGCAAAGCCGCGAGGCCCTCGTTGTAGCTAAAGGTGTCCGACTGTGTTTGGCTCGTCTATGCTTGGCCTTCCCCAGTTTCTTCTCAGAGAGGAAAAGAGGAGGGTTCAGAGTTCATGTGGACTTGTTAACTCTCCTGCGGTGTCTGGGTCTCATGAGCACAGTAGGGGGAGTGTTATCCATCATCATCTATTAGATCAGATTGGCTGGTTTAACCACCAGTGTCAGGCGCACCACTGTGCTCCCTGGATGAGCGTCAGCCCTCCCAACAGCTGGGCCATCAGCAGGCCAATGTCTTTCTACTATGTTCAACCCCCAATGCAACTGGAGGAGATTTAAGTTTGAAACATGATGAGTAGGCGGGAAAGAGGTGGTGGTAGATATTATAGAGGGAAGTCAGATTCAAACATGCATACTTACATTTAACAGACAACTTCACATTAAAGCTGACTGAACACCTAAAGACTCGTTTGGAAAAGGGGACTTCAGTCAAAATTAAAGCGACTTCAGACTCAACTTGGATTCGTGATCTGAGAATAATCTTTTGTTTGTAATCTTTTCTTCATGATTTGCTAAATATAACTATCTTTTCCAGATATAACACTGACGAAACATACAAACCCAGACGCATACACACACGCAAACATAAAATATATGGCCGCCTCTGCCAATGTATCTGTTGCTACAGGATCGTTTTGTTACAACTCGTTGGTATAAAAAGTAATAAAAAGGAAAAATGAGAATAAATCTGTGGTATAAAAATGCAGGACCCTGGATCCACCACACCAACTGAAAAAACACAGTAAGAGGTTATCTTTGTAACATCAATGGTAATGTTAGCATCTGTGTTAGCAACGACTTTAGCACAACAGCATCACTGATGTTAGCTTGCGGTTGAGCCTATCCCACCAATTAGCAGGCGTAAGACATGATGCTCGCTGAACAGGTTGCCAATCCATCACATCTCTGACTCGTTTAAAAAATATGATAAAGCAGCAGAACATTTAGAGATTTCCTAAAAATGTCTGGAAATTCCACATTTAATGTTGTGCTGAGAAATATTGTTGTCATTGCAATTATGGCATTTACTATGTGATCAATTGATTGTAATTTTATTACTATTTTTAACCCCTTAAAGCCCAAATTTATTTACAATAATATAAAAACAAAATAAATACAGGGCTAAAAATGGCAGCAAAGTAAACTATACTCAATAATGATCAATTAAAAATCAACTAAGTACATAATTATGAATGAATACAGATAAATAATGAATAAATTACACAAACTAAATACATCAAATGAGATATAAAGAAGTAAAATAAACAGGCCAACAATCGTTTGTCAGAAATTTGTGATAAAAGAGTGTGTGGTAAAACATAATAAAATATAACGGACCAGAGTGGTCTAAAATATTTTCAAACTTTTCATATGAGTTTATTCCCAGTGACTGGTTCCAGTCCGCAGTGTGTCTGCTATAATCCTGGCTGGAACGGATTTTTATCAAATATTGTACTTACTCTGAATGTTTACAGGGTTCATTTAGTATAAATATACTTCAATACCTTTAACATAACTAGAACTGTTTATTTCCAAATTGTTTCTTCCTATTTTATCTGCCCTTCATCGCTTTCCTGTTTGCTGACCATAAAACAGTGTTTTCTTCACAGTGACTAAACATGACGGAATCTTAAAAATCTCACAGTGGAAGATGTTGGACTGCTGGGGGCGTCACGTCACACACGTCCCTCCATTGTTCTCTCTTTACCCTCCATATAGAAACATTTGGCATCTATGTTTCTGTTCATCCTCAGCAGGTGTCCCTGGATTAGCGTTATGCCGCTTGTTGACCCCTCTTTACTTTCCTCTGCCCCCCAACCGGTCCAGGCAGACGGTTCCCCTCCTGGTTCTGACTCTGATGGATGTTTTCCGGTCCAGTGTCTCCTCATGCAGATCAGGATGGACGATTGAATCAAACAGAAGGTTTGATGCAATCTCTTGGTTTTCTTGCCAAGTGTTTATTTTTATTTATTTATTTTTATTTATATGAACTCACTTATCAAGAACTGGGACTAAAGTGGATGATAGAATAGATTATATTTGGACAATAAATAGTGTTGCAAATGAGTGCTTTGCCTTCTGACAACAGACGGGGACGTCAAAGTAATCTGGAGGTACGAAATAATTCCAACTCTATTGCTGAAATTCAGTCAGTGTTTGACTTTCCAGTAGAAATCGGGTTATTAGATTTTGTTCTGCATTTATCGAAATAAATCATAAAAAAGTCAGATGGACCATCACAATTTGATGAAGCTGTTAACAAGATTATGACCGAAAACAAAAAACTAAGTTTGGAAACTAGTTGTGTTGTCTTCGAACACAACAAACTTGTGATTTAATGTGTCGAAAATGTGCAGTACAGTAGAAAGAACATTCTGTCAATTTTTCATCATTAAATGAAAAAAATGTTCCTTAAAATTGTATTACTTAAGCAAATAGTTTGAAAAAACACATTCCTCCCTGCTTGATGTTTGTTTACAGAAGGACTTATGGGGATTCTTAAAAAGTCACAAGATCTCCCAGATATCCATTTTAGTAGCAGAATCCTGGAGGAAGTGCATGGACACAAACACAAACATACTGGGTGATGCAGCATCTTGCCAGCACGACCAGTTTATTTTCAGACATTCCTCGCTGCAGTTCTTTGCTCCATCCAACAACAACACACACACATGAAACTCAGCTACACTGAGGTGACACAAAACACCCCCCCCCCCCCCTTCAGTCTGCACTATGGCCTAATGGTTTCAGCATGTTGTGAGAAGCTCTAAAGTGCAGCGAGTCGCCAGAGGAGGACAGAGATGAATGAAACCACACAAAAAAAAGAGCTCAGAGACAAACCCAAAGCATGAAGAGGGTTAAAAGTCCAGAGCCGAGTGGTGCCGTGGGACAAGTGACAAGAAAAAGTCCCAAACTCCTCTTAAAGAACCACTTTGAGATCCAAACATCCTGCAAATGTCTGAGAGATAAAAGCCGTTTATGTACATGTACGCAAACACACGGCGGGACGTCGCTGCGTGCAAAGAATTAATTAAACATTGTGTTCATTTTCTGAGGAGCTGTCATTACTCTTGTGATGCAGGGACAGCATTTAACTCATAGTTTTGGTTTCCAATTAGCCTGAGCTGGTGTGTAGTGGCTTCATAATCCGCAAGCTTGTAGACAAAGTGCAACCATCTGCGTAAATAAATGCTTTTCAATGAAGCCACAATAATAAAACAATAACTTTCACTCAAGTTTCTCTGGTCTACAAAGATGAAACGGATGTTCAAGTAGCAAAATCGCTCCAAACAAACCAACTACAGCCAATCACATGTCAGATTTGGATTCTTGTTTTCTTTTTTTTTTTTTTTTTTGGGGGGGGGGGGGGGCAAGGGATTTTAACTGGTAAGATGCAAGTAATCAATCCACTCAGAGTGTAGAACAGATGCAGATACTCGTCCAATCTGCATCCTAAATGCGTGGAGTGAGCGTGGAGGAGGAGCAGGGGGAGGTGGGACCTGGAGTGGGGGGTCCTGTTGGCCCTGTTTCCAGATGAAAACCATCTGGGGAGGTTGACTTTACAAGCAGACCATACAAATTTACCATCTGAGAAAGAGTGAGGGAGCAAAGCAGGGAGGAAGGGAGAGACGTTGGGGGCTGGTAAAAAATCTGCGAGGGAAACGAGACAAACTCGTAACGTGACAAGAAAATAAAACGGTACTGAAGAAGCCGAGAAGGAGAAGCAAGACTTAAATCATCATCATCATCATCCATCTTCCTACCTTTCTGAAAAGGTAGCCCGTGCTCCATCTCCATGCTCCCCTCAGGGAGGAGAGCCGCCTCCGTATAGACCCTCCTCGGTTCATCTCTGGGGAGCTCATGCTGACTCTCCCCGCTGTGTGTGCGGTAGTGAAGTTTCCTAAGTGAAACTTCTCCCTTTTCTCTGACAGCAGAGGAGTAGAAGGAGGGAAAAAACGGAGGGCTGTATTTTTGGGCTGCTGCCGCTCAGACCAGGCTCCTCGTCTTGTCCACCCTGAGTTCTCCCTTCCCTCTCTGCTTGTGAGTCTGTCACCCTCCCCCTTCCTCCCTCTCTGCCTACCACAACGTTATCTCTCCCCTGATATGCAACTTTTCCCTCCCATGTCTTTTTTCTCATCTGTGTATGGATATAAACTGCAACAGTGAACACTTTCCGTCTCTCAGGACAAACGTGGGAACTTAGGAACACAAATCAGCTGATTTTACCCTTAAAACCAATATCACAGCGTGTGTGCCATGTTTTGTCAACTTTTTTTTAAGAAAGCCTTCATAATGTTTCAGGGGAATAAAAAAAAAAATAGGCAAATGAAGCAGCGAAGCGAGGAGCTCATGCAGTCATAAGACAAATCCGTTTGATAGTCTGAGGCGATGTGGAGCAGCCAAACATCCGCCTGACATCACAGCGTAACCACAAAGCAAATGTGCATCAGCCGGAGAGCAACTGCTGCACACACACACACACACACACACTCATGCTCACACAGTCTGATGCATACAGACCAGACATGTGATCATACAGTTCTGTTTTAATCCCACATTAACACAGAGGCTGTTGCCTCACTCGCAGTTCCCTTTAACACACTACTGTGAGAAAAGTGGAGGATAGCATCGGAAAGACTCATAAAGGCAGCCACACACACATAAAAAAACATGAGCGTGTATCTTTGGCACTCTCTTTCGGGAGAGTGGGCACTTGGGTTCAGGCAGTAGTTCTAAATTGGTTACTTGATCCGTCCTTTCTGAGACAAAATCAACTCATAGGAAGCCGTGACAGACAAACAGAGTCCAAGGTAAACACACACAAGCCCATTTCTGTGTGTTCTGCCATCACTTGCACATACAGAAGAGGGTCATTACTCTGAGGTTTTACTTTGATTGGTTTAAATATGTTGTCCCCCAGTAGGGAGTCTGGGCAACAACATGTCCGCCGTCATGGCAGCGACTTGCAGAAACGCAACATTGTTTAAAAAAAACACACACTTTTTATTGTTTCCTGAATAAAAACTTATCTTATTCCTTATTATGTTCATTTACATATGCATTTACATAAATGCATTTGTTAGAATCTTTTGGGTCATTTTGTTCCTATACACTGCAATAAAAAAGCAAGAAGATAAACGTACAAACACCTGCTCCATTCTATACATACCTTTCCATTGGGTATCAATAGTTACAGCAATTCCACATACAAAAAGAAAGAACAGGAAATGCATCTATTGTATTTGTTTTCCAGCCAATAAGAAACGTTTTCTTTTCTTTTTGAAATGAAACAGAAGAAAAATTTTAAGCTCTTTAAGTTGTTATTCAGAGAATTCCACAATTTGACTCCTGCAACAGAAATCCATATTTGTGCTCTTTAGACATGTGTGTATGTTGACTGGAAAACTGGGTTTAATGTCCGGTAGAGTCTGCAGTCCTCATCATCTAAATAAAATCTGTAAATGTTCAGGTACATTTTTCTTCTTTGATTTAAGCTTTTTTTTTATTAAAGTAAAATGAAAAGTTTTGTTGGTATGTTCTCTATAACGTACTTTATACATTATTCTTAGGGGTCTTTTCAGAAAGAAATTCATTTTTCAGTGAAATTTACTCCCATGTGGAGAGACTGGTCATTTTTATTAAGCACCATATTTGCCCCCTGATACACCTTACCCATCAGAGCACATTGCTCTGCTTAATCTATGATCTAATCAGGTGTTTGATGCATCAATATGGCTCAAATTCCCAGCAAAGAACTTCCTATTTAGTGTAGTTTTTCACTGCTGTTTGGATTAGATCATTTGATAAGTCAGTAATCATCAAGGTTCATGGTTGTGTGATATTTATGGATTGGCTCCATAATACTGTACACCAGAGCCAGTCCAACCTCTCTGCAAACAGTAAACTATTCCCCTACTTACAAATTACATGTAGTATTCTTTTAAGTATTAGATCCAGTGTGTGTTTTTGAAAGTATGTTTTACAGTTTGCAGCCTGTGTGGTGGGACAACACAACCATAATCACTACCTTTTCTTGCAAACTCAACCTTTCAGGCAGCCAGTGTTACAGAAGTCATGGGCTTCTTTACTTTATTGCAGCAAATGACAAAAATAAACAGAGTGAATTAAAAAAAAGATAAAAAGAAAAATGACTCTCACCATAGTGTCTACATGTTTGAGAGCGTGGTCACTGCTTGGTGCCTGTTAAGAAACAAAGATTGTTAATACTTGTTAATAAATGTCACAGCATCTTATATCATGTTAAAGATACACCCAGCTTCCATTCTTTGCCCTAATGTGGCCTGAAGCAAACCAGAACTCCATCTTGAATGCGCAGAACCATCTATAATCCCCCAGTGCAAATATTTAGACAAAGTGACAAGTCTGCTTCCATTAGCCAACACAAGAGGGTTGTCCATGAACCTTTCAATGCCATACACAGCTATGGTTAGAGTCAGGCAAAAAGAAAGAGGGGGGGGGGGACATAGAGGGACAACAAGGAGGGTAAGAACAATATGGGTCCATCTGATATTCAGGACCACAAAAAAATAAACCTGAAAAAGGAAACAAACAGATGGACCAGCACATTTCCTGATGATTGTAGATTTTACAGAAAGAGACTAGCATACTGTCACACCATGAGCTTGGATGACTTACTGTAAGTAACCAACTGAAGGGTTGAAGACTATCACCTTTACTGGTTACTATAAGGCAATACCGGTCTCTGATGATCCTTTGTTGAGTAAAGGTGCAAATCCTCTGTTAACAAAGGCTAAAACTGAAAGCTTAGGCATTTATGATGATAATATGTCACTTCTATGCAGACGACACTCTACTTTCTGCTTCACCATTCAGTGACAGAATAAATCTGTCAGACCAAAAAAATACTGGTCAGGTGGCAATCTGAGGCCAATAGAAGTGATCAATGGGCCTCTCAAGTTCTCATTTCTGCTTTGACAATTATGAGCAAAGGGAATGGGTTCTGACCTAAGTTCTTAAAACGTAGACATTTTAGGCACCACAGTGCATCAGAAACATCTTCCTGACTCTGTTTCACCCATGGAGGATGATCATTTTTGCTCATTTCAGACACATAAAACTTAATGCTTACTTGTTTATCTGCTCCTAACTGGACATTAAGCTCTCTGACTGCTCAAATGTTTGCACAAAGTGGCTTCATCATTACTTGTGAGACAAAATAGAGGTCTCCTAGCAACATAGTGACAGCTATCTGTTGTAACACGTTGATGTGATAAGTAACGGTGTTAACATGGATCAGTCATTGTATATTTACCATATAAAGTATCTCAATGAACACCAGTATTTCTGACTGGATTGTAAACAGCCTGGATGGGATATGAATGCCTGGGAAACGTCTGGAGATCACAGTTACACACCAACATTTGAAATAAATTAGGCAACAAAACACAACAATGCTCATGAGCCTGTGGTGTTTTAAGGGTTAAGGATCTCTCCACTGCTCCTTTTTTAGAACATATCTTCACCTTGCGCTTATAGCTCTAGACCCATCTCAGAGTTATTCTGCATTTTTTCTTACAAAAAGTACTCTAAGAAGTTTATACTTTGTGTAACGTCAACACCATGCATGAAGTCATTTTGGATGAAACTGCAAAATAATATGATCAAAATTTTCTGATTCCACATCACAAATCTTTCATAACTATATTAGATTATACTGCAGCTTGTGAGGCTATATTTAATTTAGAAAGATGACAAGAAACCAGTGTTGGTTGATGTTTTGCGGATCTACAACTAAACCTAAGAGGCAAACTTATATGCAAGTGGTTAAAATATCCGATTTTTAATGACAAAATCCTGTTTGGAAGTGTTTTGTGGGGAGTCCCACTCAGACAGCTGCTCTGTGACACTACAGTCTGCTTCTGTAGAAAGTTTTGTGGGAATATAAACAGCAAACGGTAAATTATAGTCTCACTGTGAAGGGCCGAGAATCCAGACTCTAAACGCCCAGACTAAACCACCAACCAGGAGATCTTACAATCATCCAAAGTCCACTCCAAACGACAGCTTTGCCACAAGCTTACAAACCTCCAACACAGAAAAAATACCTGCTCTCCTAAACAGCATCTAGGAATAAGGGAAGAGGAAACAACAGAGTGGTGTTTGCGGATCTAAATGTAGACTGTGGATTTGCTTTGGGGCAAAGTTTGCAGCCGCAGGCATCTTCACACAAATACAGCCTATTGTGTGTCCAGAAAAACACACCGAAGCACATCTCACAAAGATACACTCTAACGTGCATTTCCGTTTTGCCCAATTGCAGCCAGATGGCTGCCTGTGTGTCCATATGTGGCTGTGAATGCAGCCTGTAAATGTCTGCAAAACAAACCAAAAACAAACTAATCCTTCAAAACTCTTCCTGTAAGACATGCAAAACTAGTTTTTCTCCACATGCAACAAGTGCAGCAGATGATAAAGTCACAGCTAACTTTCTATTTCATCTGGAGATGGAACTACACCATTCCCACAGCTATTTGCAACATACTGCTCACACAAGTTAATGCAGCTTGTCAGCTTGATATTTATACAATGTCACCTTAACTTCCATGTTTCTGATTTTTAAAGTGAAGACGTTTAGAAGAGGAATGTAACCCGGTTTCTATAAAGAAAGATGACAACAATACACTATAGGTTCATCCAGCAGAAACAAATGTAAAGGAGAAAATGTTACCACATGACTGCAAATCACCACCTGAGAATGTTTGAAATGCGTTTTAACAGATGAAACAAATGATTGCTGATGTTCATTTTAAGAGTTTGAATTGTAATAAATCAATACTAAACTATTTTTTAAAAAAATGTGCACCTGTTTACACATTAATACATGTTTAACTTCGACCTCTCATTCACAGGAACATTTTTAGGTTAATGAAACTGCAAATGTTTACGCAGAAAGTAGCTTCTTTTAGAAATGATGATTGTTCTGCACCTGTGTGTTCAGGCCCCTTTAAACCTGCAAACATGACACAAACAATAATGGCACATCTCTGTTTTCTTTTTGTTTTTTGGCGTCTAAAAATCTCTTCTTGTGCAAAATTGATGCTTCTAATGATGACGTGTTGCATATGCCAGATAAGCATTAAATCAAATTCCTTTTATTGGAGCAACGTACGCTTTCAGGCTTTTCTGCAAGATAATTATTTGGACCTTTTTTTTTTTACTGTCATTGTTACCACCAGTATACTGGATCTCCAACATCAGCTGATTTAGAGAGTCCTCCTCCTATAAAGATGATCTGTGATGGAGCCTCCTCCCGTCTCCTCAGTCTACCAGCAGCATTTTTTCAGCAGCGGATCTACAAAGCTGCCAGCGTTCTGCAGGATATTTACTCCTGTTTGTTTCTGTATGAAGGTGAAGCTGTCACTGTTTTTGCTTCAAATTTTTTAACAAAAGCTGCAAAACTTGGAATTTCAGATTTCAATAATCACAAAAATTTCTGTGAAATTCTGGATGGATCACTAAACTAAAGCAAAATCTCCTGCTTGGAGTCTCAGACTGGTTCTGCAGCATGGCCATTAACCATTAACCAGTAGTCCAAGGAGGAGCAGTCTGAAATATCACATAAACCAAGATAATCACACTGAAAAAACTAAAAAATAAGTAAGATTAAACATCTCAAATCAAGGGTTTTTGAAAACGTAAGATAAATTCTTACTTAGTAGGTTTTTTAAAGATTTGTTTTAGGAATTCTTGACAAGTTAATGTTCCTGGAAATAAGATAAATAATCTGCCAACTGAACAAGAAATTTTATGTTATTTCAAGGAAAATGAAACTGATTTTTGTAGGGTTTTTTTGTTTTTTTAAAGCCGGTTTTTGTAGTGCACTTTGTTCAATATGGAGGACGCAAAGTCACAGTTTTCTATCTGTAGTTATTCATTGCTGAATGTTTGAAGGTAACTATGGCAACGAGTGCTGCTGTTTCTCCAATGCAGTGTCTTCTCAGCAGCACATTAGCTGCAGCTCTTTACAAGCAACTCTGGAAGAAGTCCTCAAGACGACGCAGCTTTCTGGTCACACACCTTCAGGCTTGATGATAATTAGGGGAGCTGAGCAGTTCCCTGAAGGACCGAACACTTTGTTTTCATCTGGTTGCAATCACATAGCAGAGGGGAGCGCTGGAGCAGCGTCATCAGGCTGGTGGGAGAAGAATCAGATGCATGTTGGCTTACTGCTCTGCATCTTTCAGGAAAAAGCTGAGAACTAATGTTTTCACTTTTTAAGCCAGTGCTATGTTCACCCACCATGAAGCCACAATCCTCCTTATTTTTCAGCAGGTCCTGCTTGTGCCACCAACGCACTCGCACCAGTCAGGGTGCAGATTAGTGAAACATGGAGCTTTTGGAACCAGCGGGGTGAGAGGTGTGGTTTTAGCGGATTAGGCTAGCTTCCAGGAGTCGCTAACAAGATGATCATCTTGGAAGTTTTGAGGTCAAGTAAGCAACTCATCCTGTTCTGTTATCTTTTCCTCTGGACTTGCTGCTGCCTCGATGCTTCTGCGTGGGTCGCTGATGTTATGTTGAGGGGAAGTTCCTGGTGGAAAAGTAGCATGTCTATTTTCCCAGCAGAACACGGAATTGTAAAAAGTTAAATGAAATAAATTGAAGCAAGCTTCCGTGTTATGACAACATATATTTGCAGTAATACTAAGTACTTGAACTTTGTTTCATCCCACTCTTCAGTTCAGCTGAATAATCCTGTTGGATGAAAGATGGAAGGTCTGTAAAAAGCAGGAACAGAAGAGTCGGCGCCTCCCGTTCAGCGCTGATCTGGATGACTGAAGCTTTCACAGACTCATTGTCTTTAGTAAAAATATCTAATGGGCCATTTGGTATTAAACTGAAGTACTTAATGTTTCCTGTGCATTAGGACCAAAGTAAACATAATTAAATTCCTTTATTTAAATCCACAACGTGCAGGTCAATACTTCAGTATTCGGCGCTCCTTTCCGATCCAGTCAGGAGTGTGTGGAAAACAACAATCCGGGATCATATGGCTAACTAATTAACTTACCAGATACATATCTCAGCTTGTCTCCTGCAGCATAATGCACGGTTCAACAGAAAAATGAGTCTGTCACACAACCCTTCCAACATAATTATAATTACACATAATTAAAGCAAAGAAGGAACAAAGTCAGTGATCTGTGGCCGAATGTTCTGCAGCACCTGCAGTCGCAGTAAAAGCACACAGACCGTGCACATATAGGAGAGTACGAGAACTCCAGCTTTCCAGAAGGGGAATTTGACACTGGTTTGGTCTCCTTCTTCCTGACTGCTTGGCACATCCATTAGCTCCGAGCCATCCCACCCTCTTAAACCAAGTCAGCTGAGCACCATGTCAGATTTGTTCTCATGGAAGAAGATAAATATAGGCTCTTTTTTGTTATGGAGAAAAATCAGTTCAACATTTCCTGTTTGTCAGATTGAATCTGGTGAGTGGAAGGGTTGTTGTTGAGATAAGTTTACCTCCAGTATTTATACACAGCTTCTGACAGCGTGCTGCTCAGCACAGGTTGGGGTTGATAATACATTCATTATGAAGCAGTAAATGACACACAGACTGCATTTGTAAACCTTCTTTCTGGTCTTCTAGACTTGCTTTTATGCTCCGAGCCAACCCGCGACCCTCTGATTGGAACACTACCATCCCTCCTCCAGAGCAACAGCCACCCTGTAAGTACTCATTAAAAATTTATGCAAGGCAGGTTTCAGAGCTCAACGTATCAGATCATGTCCACATCAACACGAAGCAGTTTCGGAGAAATCAGGCAGATGGGATGATGAAGACAAACGCTGTATTTGAGAGGCAGAACAGGGAACGGATAAGACCGTTCACACTTGCAACCTTCTCCAAGAAAAGTCTTCAAACCAGCTTTTTCCAAGTTAAACTTGAGTTTTTCTCCATCCTCAGAAACTAAATGGTGGATGCGTCATTTAGATGTTGCAGCATCACAACCATTCACGCTGCGCTGGCTCCATCAGCAGCTTAAACAGCAGCTAAAAAATATCTTATATCTTATAAAAATATCTTAGAAAACACTCTGTGTTGTTGTTTATTTTCAGTGCTGGACAAATTACATAATATTTTCAAATGAATTATTTAACGGACACCAAGACCTACTTTATTGAACATTAACAGACGTTTTTTCAAAGTCTGTTGCCAATATAACCACGTGGTAAAAATGTGTGATTAATGGCAATCATCATCAGTCTTCGGTGAAAAGGACGATACAAATATCATTTATGTGCTTATTTACTTACATCGGCTGTCTTTTCTGATGGGGAGTGTCTCCAAATAATATAAATCTACTTCTGTTATACTTGAAATTATTTGGTGTCATTACATCGCAGGTATTTTTCCACTTATTGGCCTCTCAGTTATTGGTTCCTGCCCCCACATGTAACATACAGGTCTGAGCTCACCTTTCCCTTTACAGGTCCCCACTCCCAGCAATGATGGTTGGTTTTTGCACACTGTGTGAAAAACACATAATGGGCTAATTAACTTGGTTAGGAGCCTTATTTTAAGCAGACGGTGACCTAATATTGTGGGGATCAATAAAAAAACACATTACCAGATCAAATAAGTTTCATTTGTCACACAAAAGTCCAAACTTCCAAAGATCAGAAAGGGAAAGTGAATGTGACAGGAAAAAAAGTCTTTCTGCTCCATCTGAGGGTAAGAACCAGAATATGATCAGACTTATCTTCTAATTTAGTATTTGTTAGCAGCTTCTTGTTGTAACTGATGAAGAAGAAAGTATAATTCAATACAGGCAGATCGAGATAAATGAGAAAATGGTCTATAAACACTCAGATGTCTAGACTAACTTTTATACTTTTATCTCTGAATTAATGTTTTAATTTTGACCACCATGGCAAAAATGGGGATCGCAACTCCCAGTTTGAGAACTGCTGCTGTACTGTGTGGACAGAGAGTTTTAGCCGCCACCACTTTTTTTTTCACACCATTTTTTTTTAAGTCATGAACATCCCAGAAATACGGATACCTTTAAAGTTAAGCATGTTTTATGTATAATATATATTTTTATGTGGTCTATGTCACGATTTTCTTTAAGCCAATGGAATCACTCATGTTTCTATCCTCTTTAACCACGTTAACATTATTTCCATGGAATGAAAACGGTGAGTAAAATATTATCAAAACCAAACAGGAAGTGCAGTCAAAACCAGCTCCAGTTTCCCTTTAATGCACTCTTCAGGTTGCAAATCACAACTGGAGTACAATGCACCACTTCTCTACAGACAAGCTGTAATTAGAAGCACTAGGTCGGAGTTTAAGAGCCGTTAGCTTTGTTGCTCATGTTTCTATGTCACGCGAAAGCACGTACAAGATGACAGAGCAGTGACGCAGCCACGTGTGCGTCCCCTGTGAGGACAGCTCCCCACCATGTGCCTGCTTTCACATGAGCACAGTGGCTCCTTTGACAAATTTACCAAATTATAGCCCTGCTCCTTTAAGGAAAGCAGAGGTAGCTGGCGAAGCTGGGAGTTTCCTCAATTTAGTGGCGGGGATAAAGCTCCAGCCTCTCGGGGAAATGGCCCAGAGCTAAATATACAGTCGTGCCTCTTTAGAGCCTGAGACACAGCCCATTAAAGCCCAGCCCAGCTAGCTCAGTGTGGACAGAAGAGTGGTTAAAATTACCACTGTGGGTGTGGGTGTGAGACGGGAGGAAGTCTAAGACGGTGTGGTGCTCCGAGTGTTGATGTGATTCAGTGTTTACATGCTGAGGAGTATTAATCTCTTAAACTGAAGGAAAACACTCACGTTTTGGAATTAAAGCATCTTAATGTTAACAGTCGGAGTGTTTATTATATATAAACATACATTTATTTATCTAAAAGCTTGTCTCCCTGGAAGCTATTTGACATGTTATTTAGGACACTTAGTTTCCTTGGAAACCTTAAAAAGCATGCATGTGTACTACGCAGCAGCTCTACTCTGATGTTTAACTGCATGTTGGACGACTGCCCACACACAGCTCAAAGGCCTTACATGTCCTCAGGTCTCACTAAGCTTCTCCAAGCCTGAGATGATGAAAATATCTCTGTTTCACTTTGATCACATCCATGCAACAATCCTTTGTCAGGTTAAACGCACAATTATGATCCATTTTACACTAAATTGCTTCTAAGTGGCCCAATTTGCAGGGAATCAAACACACCCTAAAGCAACACACATCCTAAAATCTTAAATAAGCTGGTTTGTTTTCTAAAGACAAAACTACTTTTACAACTTTTCTCTGGGAAACACTGGGTGTTTATATCAGCTGAACTCTTCAGCATCAGTAATAAATGG
Source organism: Pseudomugil tenellus (assembly GCA_037177515.1). Taxonomy (NCBI): domain Eukaryota; kingdom Metazoa; phylum Chordata; class Actinopteri; order Atheriniformes; family Pseudomugilidae; genus Pseudomugil; species Pseudomugil tenellus. The sequence goes on from JBAMHX010000014.1 coordinate 26,176,399, forward strand.
GAAAGAAAAATCACAAATGACCATCTGTTGTGAGTAGATATGTAAATGTAAGTCGCTTTGGATAAAAGCGTCTGCTAAATGACTGTAATGTAATGTAGACAGACATGCAGATGGGACATCTGGACATTGCGTCCAATGGTGCCTTCTAGTGGGAATGAGTCCAAACTGCAGGCTGGATGCAGGATACCTGAAGGCAAAACAGCAGCAGATGTTTGGAGAGGAAGACGAATCGTTGCGATCCAGAGATAAGAAACACCTCGTGCAACACATCTCCTATGTTACAGCACCATCTTCTCTGCAAGCAGTTCCCCTCGTTTCTCATCTTTCTTCACTTATAGATTTCAAATTTAGCAACAATGTCCCTAAAAAGCTCCCCAGTTGTTGACCATGATGTGTTTATTTTCCTGTGACTGACATCATGGTGGAAAATAAAGTAAAACTAGCGACTAAGAAACGTTTTTTCTTCCCAGAGACCAGAGATTGGGAGGAAAATGATTATGATAAAAAGTGCTCTGCTAATCGTTGACATATACTCCCAATGTGCTCATTTAAATAAAAAAAGTTGGAACAACAATAAATAAATAAATACATTTAGGTGCTTTAGCAAGCAATGAACACAATACATTTCTCCAAAGTGTGGTATAAATATCTTTATATTGGAGAAAACGTCAACAGCCACGTTATTTCTTGCATTTTTACAAGACGTTGGTAAGAAGATGTGGATGGAAACAGTAAAAAGACTTGGCCTAATGAGGGCTGCATGGTGGAGAAGTGGTTCTGTGCTTGCATCCCCCCCCCCCGGGCATGTTTTTCTCCAGGTTCTTCCCACCATCCAAAAACATAAAGGTGAGCTCATAACTTGGCCGTTGCAGTGAGTGTGAGTAGTTCTCTCTCTGTTGGGCCTGATGGATGGTAGAACAACTGCTTCTTTTAAACAATAAACCTCGGCAACATCACCTTTACAACCAGCCAATGAGGAAGAGAAGGAGGACTTAAGAATGAAAGGCCTCTCTCTAAAACAACCCAAACATCTGTATTTAGCACAACATCCGCTAGTTTGTCAGTAGTTTGTGTGTCCACGTTGCTCCATGTCTGCGTGTCTGCACATCCTCCAGCTGATCCGATAAAGTCCAATTACACCGACTGTGCAACACACGTTGACGTATATGACCCCAACAAGTCTTTTGGAAAGTGTGACAAGCCGATGTTTCGGAAAAGTGCCGTAAAGTTTCTCGGTTCCAACGCTTGGCGCATCATCTTCGCACATCTAAGACAATAAACTCATTTTCTGCACTTCTGGGTGTAAAGTGTTATGAAACACTCATCCTGTTCAGTTCAGTGGGTGTCTTTATGCGCAGAGTGCAGAAATTTAAAGTAAAAAAAACTTCATTACATTTGCAGAGCAAATGTGGAAAGATAAATGCACTGGTGGTAGTTTATAGTAGAGTACTTTTAAGTGATTGATCGTCTGAACAACACGACGTCAAACAGAGACGTGCAGCTGTTTCTCACGTCCCACACATGTAAACAAAGATCCAGGCTTTGGCTTAACGTGTGCGAGCTCTTTCTCCATCCAGCCCCACAAGGAGTTGATGGTTCATAGCGTACCAGGGGTCCCCTAGGACCGGGGATGGGGGGGGGGGGCATGCTGTGGGAAACCTTTGAGAGGGCAGTGAACCTAAACCACCTCTGACATCTCAGTGTTTCTCATTCTGCCTGTCCCACTGATACGACGCCGGCTGCCTGCTCGCTTACGTAACCACAAAGACTTTTCTAGTACGTCGCAATACTTCTGCTGTAAATGTTTCCCAGTCATAGGTACCAGTCGTCCCAGTTCAGCAACAACGTAGCAACAGATTTAGTCAACTTCAGCAGGTTTAGAGCTACGGCTACATTACTCCAACCTGAATGTGGGTGACTTGTGTTTCCTTTGAGCTGTCGTCATTCATTCTTCACCAGTAACATATGAACTGATGCTTACACATTGAACAGATCTCGTCACTTTGACTCAAAAAGTCTTCTAACAGACCGTGTAAATGCAGAGATATACTCATCTTAACGTTTTAATGGGTTGGATTTAAAATCATGCTTTTCTCTCCACAACTGGAGCTAGGAAGGAGATGCTTTACTTGCAGGATGGTATTGATCAGGGACGTTTTACGGCCTGTGAGTAAAAGCAACCAACAGGTTTGCATTTATATACGGCGCCACCCTGTTAGCTGCTTCGTGTGCAGAGCTGGATGGTCTATAGAGACGATGTGGCTTCATGGTCATTTGATTAGGAATCTGGAAACGTTTATAATCAACCTGAAAAAGTATGTTTGCCTGTGTCATCGGGAAACGTTCCGGCAGTGGAACAATATCCTGCTCGGATTATTGAAAGAGACTCAGCATCGTTTCCTCACTGGTCCACTGAGTTCCACAGATCAGACCAGTAACAAGATGCTTCTGAACATGTGAAAACTCTTCTGTGCCTAGGTCCAGTCCAGTCCAGTTCAACGTGGAGAGGCCGGAACTGGTTTGATTGGTTGCTCAAACTTTATTTGGAGAAGAAATGTAGAGAATTATTTAATTATTTGCTCTGTGGGAGCAGTGCACATATGAGTGTTATGGTCAACTTATACTTGTCAGGAAGAGAGTTACTGCTTCTGCTGGAGTTTGCACCTACAGCTGAAGCTAAAGTGCAGAGCAAAACACTAAAAACAGCCACAAATATCGGACTAATCCAGTCAAAAGGCACATTTTCCAGTATGAAGCTAGTTCTGTTGTACAAGGACGGCGGCGACTCACTGCAGAACTGTGAGGATGGGGTTCAGATCGCCTTGCAGATGCACTTCACCACTTCTCTGAATACCTTCCTTCTACGTTCTGTACAACAAAGACCACTACAGTCTGAACAATCTTTAAAAAAAGCTTGTCTGTGGAGGGCTCACTTTAATGTCAAGCCCAATAAGCTTCACTTGGCCTCACTAGTTACCTTCAAAAAACACCAAAACATCCCTCCTGTACATGGTTGGCAACCATGTATTCCTTATATAAGATGCATAAAAAGAGTTTTCCATCAGTCCAATGACTTTTGTTGGTGAAAAATGAGCGACTTTGGTGCTGGGATTCCCTTTGCATGACAGGATGACAGCTGGCTGAGTTTAGCGTTAATCACATCTACTACGTTCTGGTTCCGGCATCCCCAGGCGCCGCGGACCATTACGTCATTTTGCAACATGATCCCTGGCTGGTGTGGGAACACACATGATCATACTGGGACCATCAGGGGAATATTTGTGGTTCTAAACACGGATCTAATTGGACCACATCTACACAATCTTTGCCCTGCAGTTACTCATTACTCAGTAATGTCCTGGCCCCGTTCCCCCACTACACAAAACCTATTACATATAAAAAAGAACAGATAAAAAAAAACACTGGGTGATGTAGGTGTTAGTGGTTTACGGGTTTCTGAGTCTCTGCATATATCTGCTGGCAAGGGCGCATTTGTTTCTGGGAAGAACACGTGATCAGCTGTGCAGTCGACCTCATCCATGAGAACTTTGTTCATCTCATTGTGCAAAACCTATTTCTGGCAGCTCTGGCTCGACATAAGGGAACGTCTGAGGAATGCTCCCAGCATGTTTTACAGCAGACCCCATGAAAGTGGGGTCCAGCTGGAGTTCTGTTGGACTGCATTAGGTAGGAGTATTGGGCAGAACCATCATAAAGACTCTGTACACTCCACAGATACTGTTCTCCCAGTAAGAAGACTCCCATTCTGTAACTACCAGTGCTCCGTCTCATTTTGAAAGTCCTCTCCATGAAGCTGTCAGAAGGACATGGAGTGAACATGCACACATTTACTTTGGACGATGGATTGATGGCGTCCACAGAGCTCCACAGTGGCTTGTGGTGGGACTGTTGTGTGAGTCTGTCTCCGTGATAAAAAAATAAACTTGCATTCTCAACTTTAAAGCAAACATGCTGAACTGGGAGTTCAGACAAAGAAGGTCTTCAGCATCTATGGTTCTGTGATGAATTAGTAAAGTCCAACAACACCCGTTCCTTGTCTTCCAAAGAGCTTCCAGTTTGTGAAACAAAAGAAAAAAGATTCGCTCACTGGTTGCTTTTATCATGACATATCTCTGGCAAAGTTTGGGAAAAACATAAAGTACTAATGTTTCATTTTCATTTCAGTAGAGCTAGGTCCTCTGGTCCTGAAGTTGTATTTTGTCCAGTTTTAGCTCATCCATCTCGCTGGAATGTCAGGATTTAAGAAAGAAAAGTTTCAAATTTCCTGCCAACATTTTTCCCTGACTATGTTAATATATGGTGGGTGTTGTAATCACTCTTCCCATGAATGGGACAGTAAATCACTTTGTCTGTGAGTGGAGGAATTCACCAAACAAGGAGCTGAGAAGAGTTGACAGAGAGCACACCTCAGCCTGGTGCGCTGCTGCTGGGAATGCTTGCAGGCATGGATGCAGACCACACCTTCCAGTTCCTGTCATACACCAGGGATGTGACACATACCGTATTCACAAATAGAACGGCTTGTTCATCTGCGGAACATGTAGTTTACACACCAGTTTTCCCAACTAAGCTCAATCATGCTTGGTCTGTGGAGCATGTCTTAGTGCCACATATATGGCCCACTAACCATCCATCCATCCTGATGGCAGGCTGATGTCACATATTTGTATCACTGGTGGGAGAAAACATCATTACAAACTGTTAAAAAGCCCACATGTCTGCGTTAGAAGTGGGGCTGATGGCTTTGAGTTAAGAGAGTATGGTACAAGTTTCACGTCGTTGTATTCAATTTTCCACTTTTTCTTTCATTTGTCTTGCTTTCCAACACAAATACAAGCTGGGACACTGTGTAAATTGTAAAAACAAACCAAACCAGAATACAGTATAATGATTTACCAATCTAATCAAATCAGACTGAGACATTCCACCATTTCATGGGAAATAAGTTACTTTTGAATCTGATGGCTAGAACAGATCTGTAAAAATCTGGTGCAACAAAAGGCCGAAGAAGCAATTGGTAAACTCATTTGGTTATTTAGCAGCAGGTCAGTATCATGACTGTATAAGGAGCATTTCAGTCAGGCAGTCTCTCAGATGGAGACATGGACAGAGGGTCATCAATCAGACAAACTGGAGCTAAAACTTGCAGCACTTTCAGAAAAAATCTTTATCAATGTCTGGAAATTGTTAAACTTTGCCAACAGAAATTATTCAGAGCGAGCATCATGAAAGCAGAAATCCAGCAATGAAGGTGCAGGACTGCAGAGCAGCTAGAAGTCTGCATCAGACCAGAATGAGACAACATCCCTCTCCTAAAACACCAGCACACTGAGCTTCTCACTTCCCACATCTTTACAGATACATGCTTAAAAGAGGTGGATGCCACACAAACAGCAATATGATCACAGAAAAGATGTTTTTGGTATTTATTTACATTCTGCACAGCTTTTTTGGTTGTAGTTGATGAGTATGTGCAGCCTTTGAAATCATAACTACCAGCATTGACTGAAACAATCGTTCAATCGGGTTAATGTAATAAAAGAACACATCAATTATAACAGTTTGAAAGATGGGCTGAGAAATGCTGTACACCTCATTTCATCAGGGTTTATGAAGGTTATCAGCATCTTTAATGCATGAAAGGAGCCTCTGGGGGACACTTCTTTTGGCAAGCTGAAGAGAAAGTAAAGATAATGCAGCGCAATGCCCTGCCATTATTATTTATCTGTATTTTTACAGCATCAATAACATTCATCGCTTTAGATCTGCTGGTGAAGATTTTACACAAAAAGCTGTTAAAGTAAAACGTATATAAGTTGCTTCAGGTTGTCAATGACAGCAGCAGCATCAGCAGACCTCTTGGTTACTTCAGTGGAGCTTCTATGCTGCATAGAGACATCAGCCACATCTCAAACATATGTCTTCATGCTGAAAGCATCTAATGCAATAGCATCTGTGAGGATAATAACATGTTCCCGGTTAATTATGGCAGATTTTATAAAAGAAAAACAAGACATTTTCAGAAATATTTACTTAGTGATTGCAGAAAAGTGCAGGGGATATTTGCTTTGGTTTGACGAGCACCCAAACCATTTAAACACACAAGATGTGAGAAAGCGAGTGAGCAAATCATATCCAGGTCTAACCCAGCTGCTTTCTCCGATACCAAATAAGGTTATGAAGCAAGCATCTTTTTTTCTTTTTATTGGGCTTGAATCTGCTCATACTCAGACTCCATCCCTCTGTGCTTAGCGTTACTAAACACCATTAGGATGCAGCAGATTCAAGAATGCAATTATTATTATTATTATTATTATTATTATTATTATTATTATTATTATTATTATTATTATTATTATTATTATTATTATTAGTCTTTATTTTTGTCAGAAGAGAAAAAACTTTACCAAACACAGATTGTGTCAAGTGGGATCAGATATTTTTATGTAGCTTAGTGAGGAAGCACAAAAGCGTTACATAGATTTACATTAATAACATGCTACTTACCAGCTCATAGTTTGTAGCTGGAACACAAGATGAAGACACCTATAAACAGAGAAAGAACCGTTTACTTTGACATGCAGTAAACATTCGACTTCATGGACTTACATTTTGTTGTTGCCACTAATGCTCTTTTCTGTGTATCACAGTGGAAAACCTACACAGAAACACAACTCAGTCTGTTTCATCCAGCCCCTTTAAGTTACACATTGGTACACAAATAGTACAATAGTACCATGGTAAAAGGGGTAATATCCAATAAAATAGGTTGATCTAAATCATTCCCTTTGCCAATAGCTGTGTTTATTCTCAACACAACTAGAGTTATGTCCAAAACACTATTACTTCCCAGGGGACAAGGTAGCAACAACATCAAATGATGGTGTTATTCACCAGTCTGCAAGTTGTGGTAGCTCCACAAACTATAAAAGTTACTTATATTGGCTATGACTGGACCAAAGTTCTGATAAGCACAACTTTCTAGGATAAATAGCCTAGTTTTTATGTTTGCCCGGACTGCTAGCTTACGCAACAAGACTCAAAATGTGATGCTAGCTTTCTGCAGTCTGATGAAGAAAAACAAACTGTATCCCTGGTTGTCTAAAAGAAATTGTCATAAATATCAGAGCCTCCAATTAGGCTTTTATGGTGGATAAATGTGTTTTTCCAAAGAAAAGGTGAGCTTTGTTCACTTGCAGCCAAAGCAAGTTAGCTAACGGAGCCTCCGTAAATTGTGAGGGAAATGAAGCCATTAGCTTCATTTAACTCATTCTTTTGATTTTAGCAAATAAAAATTAAAATTTTAACTAACTAATGAGTACACATTGGCTTCATTTCAAATTGCAGAAGCCAAGAAATGATCCATAAACCTCAACCAGTAAACACCAGGAAAGTACTTATGAAACAATAACATAGTGGAGCATTTACCGTCTAAAAATGCTACAAGACCGACACTTAGGGTTGTCTTCTGTCAAACCCAGGTGACAAGCTTGTTCGCAACGGTTTATTTTGGCACACCCAGGTGCCCAAAACCCAACCAAACAAATATGAGTGTATCTCATGAGTCTATCTTTATTTTGTCCGCAGCATCTCCTCCAGTTAAAGGCAATGTTTTGAAGCACATCCAAACTAAAAGCTAAATGTTCATCTCTGTAGCAAACCTGTGATCCAAAAGAATGTGAGATGTTCTTTGACCCAGTACAAAGCAAGTGGTGAGATTGCTCCAACAAAACTCATGATCTGTCAAGTGCTCGGGTAATCCGATTACTGTCTGGCTGTGTTGATAATCGTTCCATGTGTTCAGTGTGTGGACTGAGAACACGCTGATAAACAGGAAGAGAATAATGATAATAGCATCTAACCAAACATACAAATGAAGGGATGATGATGATGATGATGAGTATAGATACTAACAGGATGCCACCTTTGATATTTTCTTCCTGTGCATGTCTGCATTCTGTCCATTGTTTCTGTTTCATCATTATTCTTCCGATTCTTCGTATAGGAAAAAAAAAAACCTTTCAAACTTAAATTTTACCATTTAATGCTCCCTCTGTAAGATTGCAGATAGCACTCACTGTATCCTTCATCCCTGTTTTATTACTAGTGTGTCTGCTTTTGCTTTAAAAAGATTAGACCTCACAGTTATCACAAGTGTTGTCCACTAAAAGTAGCTTTCATCTTTGCTGCAGCTCCACTACTACGCTTATCTGAGACTAATTGTGTCATTGCATGAACACGAGGGCTTGACTCTGGCTACGTCTGCTTTGTGTTAATGCAGCACATTCCTGCTCTGACCGCAAAGTGGAATAAAATCGAACCCTCTGGAACACACCGGTGATGGCTGAGTTTTGGAAATGCCTCTAGAAGATTGACAGAAAATCAATGGCAAGTTATTTGCCAAAGAATCACACATATGTACCACACATGTGCTGTACTAATATGTTGGCAGCAGCAATGCCAGACAGAAATATGCAAGATTCAGCGCAGAAAATGATGTTGTAGGGTTTTTTAAAACTCTGTTACGGTGCAAATGATACTGCAGTTTGGCCCATCCTTTATGGATAATATGGGTTATTACAGTAATCCTGCTGGCTAACCGGTCAAGTTTCCAGCTCTAAGCCTAGAGCTAAGGCATCATTTAAAAGGCTAAACAATCGTCTTACTTCTAAGATGTGCAGAGACTACTACCAAGAAGCAGAGTCCTCCACACCAGATGTAAAAGAAAGACTGGATGACTGCCACTGGGATGTCACTGGGTAATTAGATCCACAAAGTTAAGGATGTGTGAGTCACCTTGAGTCATTAAAGTCTCTTCGTATCTTCTAAACCCCATCTACCTCATCTGGAAAACAGGAATGCCAGCTCTAAACAGGAAATGACCCTAATCACATTATATGTTAAAGTCTCTTTCAGCAGCAGAAGCAGCTGATACACTCATATGAAAAGAGACTGTGTCTTAATGTGAGGCAGACTCAGTAAAACCTGTACATGCAGGCTTGTTAGACGTGAAATTCAATCTTTCCACAGTGATGTAGGTGGAAAATGACCTCACACTGGTGGCAACAGTGAAGTGGGGGGCTTATACATCTTAGCATAATTCATCTGGACAAACGGTCTGCCACACGCAGCAGTATGTTGTCCTGTGTCTCACCAGCCTACGTGAATGACAGCATCCCAGAGGAATGGCCGTTGTTTGCCAGAAATTAATTTGGAACTGTGGAGTGAGTCTGAATTTGACAGGACACAGTGTCTGTGTCTGTCTTAAATCACCCCTGTTACAAGTATAACCCCCCCCCCCCCCATAAACCCCCACTGCACTCCACCACCCTTATCACCTCTTGTCTCAGGGGCCCTGCTTCTTTTGGGTGCCCCCAGGCCTGGTCTTTGTTTTCACCTACACACTGCATGCTGCTGACAGCTGATCCACCTGCAGACTGCCTGTAAGTTTACGTGCACATGAAAATTCATGTAATGGACAAGCTTTTGGGGATATCTAGCTGATTATGTAAGCATGCGTGAAAACATAGATAAATACAAGAGAAGAGCATTTTAGGGCTTCTTTGCAATGTTGAAAGTATTTACAGTAACACAAAATAGACTACATAATCTATTTATTAACCTGTAGACTCCTACTAACTATATTTATGTAGGTTTTATAACCCATGTCGCGGTGTTCCCACTTATTTGCTTATTTCAGGACAGTGTTTTCATGTACAGGTAGTAACAGACTAACCACCTACTCCTCTTTAAGGTCTGTTATGTTCATTTGGGGTGACAGAATATAAACTTTATTATATGTGAAAAAGATCTGATGAGCTCATGTTATTCCCACAGGAGCCCTGCTTAGCTTCGGGACAGCAGATGTCATGTACCAGCACAATAAGTCACATCAGAAAGAGCATGCCGGTTAACACTTTATGTCTTGGATTGCATAGATCTATGAACACAATACTAAAAAGAATACTGAAAGCTGACTAATGAACATGAGAAAGAATAAGAGACATAAAACTAAAAACATTAACTTGGTAATATACTAGAGTAAGCTAATGTTTTCCATGTTGGTATGAAAATAGAAGAAACTGGTGCACACAGACAGCGAGTAGGCACAATAAAGGGATCAATCTGACCATATGTATGATCACAGGGTCAACAATGGTAAAAATCATGGAAAGTTTCAAAGACAAATGTGTTGAACAAGAATTACATTCATCTGTATCGTGTGTTTTTTTTTGTGAAATCAGTGCGCTGATCTGAAGAATGACTTGTTATAAGCCCTTGGAGAATGACAAAATATCTTGTTTTGTCACACAAGTCCCTTTCAGACGTGCTCTGTTACCCGGGCATTACGCGGACATTGACTTTCAGTCCCTCATGTCTGAAAGGTACAGTCTGGACATTAAGCGGGTAGATCTACACGGACTTTACCCGCTTAAAGACCTAATACAATGTCCGCTTAATTACTGGGTAGAAAAATCCTGTTCAGACATGTGCGGACATTGACCTGGGGGAGGGAGGGGGAGATGTGAGGGCGGATGATGCCACGCGAAGCGATTACGTAACTTCCGACAAAACATAAACAGGAAATGAAATCAAGTACAAAAAGATTTCACGGAGTAGAAAAGGAAGCTGGGATGCAGGGACAAAAAGCGACCCAAATTAAAACCCAGGTGAATGGAACTAAACAACCGGCACCCTGAACTCCGTCGCGGTTGAGTTAAACCTCTTGTCCATGGTGGACGATACCAGCAATGAGTTTAAACACCAGCATCTTAATAAAAGGTAAGAAATTAAATTTTAAAAACAAGCAGAAATTGTCTAGGAGTTTACTTGGATCTCTGCCAGGAAGCACAGACTTCTTGGCAGTGATCCAAAAAAGCAAGTCTGGGTATGCGGCAGGGATACGCAGGAACTGGCTTAAGCTGTTCAACAAACAAGCTGTTCAACAAATTAAACAAAATAAAATTCAGAGTTCAACTAATTAAATCAAGTCTAAAAAGATTTCAGGGACTAGACAAGGGAGTTGGGATGCAGCGACAATAAGCGACCCAAAAGAAACCCAGGTAATGGAGTTGCATGTCTGAATAGGCATGTCCAGGCAAAGTGTGGGTGGTCAATGTCTGGACATTACACGGTTACTATGTCTGAAAAAGGCTACAGATACTCGTCCTGGTCAAGGACAGGGGCATCCAAAGTTGTTCCTCGAGGGCCTGTCATGCCGGTTTCTATGTTTCATGAAGACCTGACTCAAATTTTATGGATCCAACAGCTTGTGAAATTGTGAAATGATTAAAGCCCTGTTTCCAGTGGAAAATTCAGTGTAAACAGGTACTGTCTGGTAAGGTATTTTGTGTGTTTCCAAAATAAAACCATCCCATACAACTAAAAAAAAAACTCCCAACGTTTCTGAGGCTCCTTCAGTTGAAATTTAGGGCGGAGCTACTGCCGTTCACTCTGGTTCAGTCCACATTGGTAAAATAAAATAAAAAGGATGCCTGTAAATTACTTTTAGGTCTGGTCGGCTCTGGAATCACAAACTTTCCAAGTTGTCCCGACTCACACTCAAAAAAAGGTTAGATAAAAAAAAATTCCTTCCTTTTCATCAATATCTGAGGTTGAATCTATTTTGAACCTTTTAATTCGTAGAACTGTAAAACTAATCAAATATGCATAAAATACTTCAGTATCTTACTGGTAATACATATTACCTCTTTGAAATCACAAAACACTGCACGTCAAAGTGTACAAAAAGTTATATGTTAGCTTAAGGCTAAGGGAAACCAAGGGAAAATACTATTGGTTGGCTACCAGTTAGCATGCGCGAATGAAGACAAGGAATTAAAACAACTTTGTCCAAAGAAAAATTTTCAACTCATCAATATTATGTATTCAGTTACAAATTACACGTTTTCTAGCCAAAAAAAGATAACATGAATAACATCTGAACTTCTTCCATATTCTGACTTAACTGAAAGAAAATCTAAATGGACAAAATCCACTTTATCACGGGAGGAAATCTCAAAGTTGTCAGAGAGCAGCGTTGTCACAGTTAAGTGTATTTGCGGTGTGTTAAATCAAAGTTCTAAACTTGATGTCTACAAAAACCTTTTTTTGTTGTGTGGAAGCAGCGCTAGCAGCATAAGCTAAGTTATCTATCTATCTAAAATCTAGATAGATTAACAATGGAAGAATTTAGACAAAAGAGGCTATTACACATGATGTCTATTCCCATATCAATGATCAAAACCGAGCATGCAGTGCCAAACTTGATTAGTCTTAAATCTTGTAGCTGCAATAGTACACTGTGAAGTTGACTGAGTGGCTTTTTAAAGATTACGCCATTAAATTAATTTATTTGGTTGGATGTACTGCTAAGTCTAATACAGTTTGTGAAATGAAATAATAATGTCTATTATTTTGTAAACTTATTGACATCAGGTAAGTCTCTTCACAATGAAGCACCTTATAAAGGAATAAGATGGCAGATGATGTTTATGAATTCCAACGTACTTCATCCTTTTGTTCTTAGTCACAAAATGAAGATGCATCACAGCCAATATTGCCAGTATAGTAAACCATTTTATTCTGAGGTCAGAATGCCCACATCAGAAAAGCTCTGATTCTCCTTTAGTTGCTCAAGTGAAACTTTGCATCGTTATAGTTTAGAAACCGGTGGAGGGATCTTCCAGAAACCACAGAGAATATTCATCTAAAAGCAAAAGTGCAGATGGGCACTTAGAACCAGGTGCAGAAGTGGAAAAACCACAGTGTGAAAGAGAATCCAGACAAAAGAATCCAATGTAAGAAAGGTGCCCAGATGAAACTAAACATGTGGGTTCATGGTCTGATTTACGCTAGCAACATGGCCTCAAGAGGGACTGCCAGTCCACTCCATCACTTCAGCTCAGGACAGATATTTGATGGTTTGGCATTAAATTTATTGCAGATGTTAAGGGTGGTTAGATATTTGTCTACCAGCTTATAGATTTTTCAAATTTCAAACCATGCTGGATAGACGGCCATGAAACAAATAAAAATATGTATTCTTCCATAACCCCTTGCTATAAGTTATTTTTATAATAAATAAGCAAACATTAGCATGATAACAATCATGCTGAAGGTGCAAGTGAAGTAAATTAAGAGGTTCGTAATTTTCCACCAACTTTTCAGCATCAACAGCAAACTTTAATAAACATTTTTTGCCAGTTACAACATCAGATCAAAATCTAGCAGTAAATGCAAAGCTGGCTTCTGAATCCTGTGAATTGAAATGAAAACCTACACAAAGCCTTTGTGTGAGCTCGCTGGTACGTGGGGTGGAGGCCTGGTTAGAGTGCATGTTGATGGTATCGGCAGTATTCAAATGAGTGTAATATAATAAAGGATAATTGTGTTGTTGCATTCCATACATGCTTCTGTTAACAGCATTAAACAAGGGTCCATTTCCTCCAGACAAAAGTCCGTGTTAGACGTCTCTGGTTTGTAGGATGGCCTTCACATGCACTAACCTTCCTCTGGATACTGACACACTCCAGACACAGTTGGATTACGTAATTGCTGTCCTTCTCCCAGGGCTTCATTAGGTTAATAACCCTACAAACAGCATGACCGGAGCAGCGGAGGCAAAAAGTGATTAATTGATTTATAATTTGGTAAAATAACATATACAGCTAGCTAAATATCACACGGTATGCTTGTTTCAAGTATAAACGGTTAAGGAGCCAGTTAGCTAGTTTCAACTGTTTAAAGGGTGTTGGGCCTAAAACATTTCCCCTGGTTCTCTAAACTGGCATATAAACACATGGCTGCCGCGGGTGCTTTCATATTTATCCAGATCTTTGCATCTGGCACATCCAAGCAGAACTGTTCAGTGTGTAAATTCGATTTGTGAGGCGTAACAAGTAACAGAAGGCTTTCCTGGGTTCATGATGGTGGAGTGTGCCAGAGTGCGGGTCTTTATGGACTTCTTGGGATATTATCAAAGCACAAAGGAATGATGGGAAAGCTTCAGCGGGGCGAATGCCCATACCCTTCAAAATGTGTGTTTACCTACCTCTACCCACATTTTTTATTAGATTTCTATTTAGAATGAAAAATGATTCCTTCAACATCCATGAACAGACTAACTCTTTTTTCTGGGTTATGTTTTCTGCCTCTCTGTACACTTTTTCCTAGTTTGCCTCATATTCTTAGAAAGTTACGGCCTCAAGGGAATGCTGTGGAACCTGGAGCCCACAGAAGGGACTGGACACCAGTCTAAATCCTGTTCCTTGTTTATGTTTTACACTAGCAGACAGCAGCAAACAGCCGCTTTGAGATGTGGTGGAACAGAAGATTCCCATCTGCAGCAACTGTGTGATGCTTCATGTCAATATGGAGCAAAATAATACTGGTGAACTGTTCGGGGTCCACCCTGCTTCTCGCCCGACGCCGCTGGGATACCCATGACCCTGAATTAAATGAAGCGGTAAAGAAAATAGACCTTTAAGGAATGTTTCCACCTTGTTGAATCTATGACACCCAGAATTAGTGCCGTTCTGAACAAAAAAGGAGTCCGACCCAGTATCATTGCTTTTATTTTCCCATCAGAATAATTCATTATTGATTTTTTTATTTTAATGTGACTGTAGATTTACACTTGGCAGAATACGGGCTGCACCTGCAGCCAAACAGAGGAAATCATCACAAATGAAGACTACACTCTGGGCTTCTAGTTGTTACACCAAAAAAAGTCATTGCAAGACTTATTTAAATATATGATATAAATAACAAATTGTCTGATTAAAAGAAAATACTGACAGGTAATTTGATGATACAGACATGTTCTAGTCTTTAACTCTGCTCTGTAATGTTTGAACCAACCATGTGTGCGTCTGTAAAAAAAATATGCAGCAAAAGTTTGTATTTGCTCCCTAATAGATTTAGCTTGTCGTCATCGTGGTGCCAAGTAACCAAGCAGAGATAAACCTCTGACAGAGGACAGCATAAATGAACAAAATGAGCCCTGAAACGCTCACTCCAGCCCACATCTCTGGGCCTCGGTGGCCTTCAGCCATCCAGAACCTCTGTTCATTCTCACCCGCTTGTCTCTGTTGGACCAGACTGATGCGGCGAGGGGGAGCTGTGACGGCTTGTTTCTTTTGTTCCAAAGTTGCAGCGAGGGTCACGTTCCCTTCGGAGGCTTTTTCAGCGAAGGGCTGACTTTTTACCGGCACGCTGATTTACACATTAAGCCTGTCCCGCTCTGCCTGGCAGCAGGCCAAGCAGCTGAGGATGAGGAGAGGGGGAGGAAAGGGCAAGAGAAGAAGGCAGCTGCGGCGAATCGGGGTTTAGAGGGGGCAAGATGGCGGTGGCGGGGGCGTTAATGACCTTTAACTGTACTGGAAAGTTTGCCTTTTTTTGTCACTTAGAGGAAACAAGAACACTCCCATACGACTGACAGTTTGAGCCAAGATGATGAAGAGCGGCTTCATATCTAAGCATGCAGAACATAAAAATACCTCATGCATTGTGCCGAGCTTAGCTAGAGGATGCTTAAGCCCCTTTTATTAAAAATGAAACCCAGTCTTTTGTTTCAAATGAGGAGTGTCCACATTTGTGAGGTAAGAGGTCTTCTGGGAGGAACGCCGACAAGCTGAGGCGAGTCTGCATAAGAGTCCATCATGCTAGACTTTACAGTAGCTCAGCAGAGGAGGAGCCCCGAGACAAACCCCCACCGAGGGAAGATATCACCACACCATTCCACCGCAGCGCTAACTCACCTGCACAGGCGACAGATGAATAGCTAGATTCAAGAGATACATTTCTCCTCCTGTATGAAGAGTTCTCTTTAGACATAGATTGCTTTTCTATTCTCTGTATTACTTGCTGCACATTCACTCATTTTCTTTACCACTTAGTCCAATTGCGTGTTGGGGGGGACTGGTGTCTATTCCAGCGATTAGCAGGCGAGAAGCAAGGCACACTCCGGAAAGGTTACCAGTCCATTACAGGGCCGATTGTGGGCAGGTTGCATGCATCTCTAATCTGCAGAGAAAATCTCAGGGCTGCTACGCTGCTGCAGAGTTTCCAGAACAAATTTCACCATCATAAATATTCAAAATGAGTCCAGGACGGCAAAAGCACAGCTGCCATTAGCGGGTCGGGACAAGCCGGCTCATTAAAACTCCATTTGCAAAATCCACACAGCAGTTCAAAGAAGTCTAGAACAACCTGTGTGATGTGAAATATCTATAAAAACACTGAAAAGTGTGATTTATAGAAACACACTATATCACTAAAGATGTTTTTTTTAGATATCACTTATTACTTATACTTCTAAAAACAGCTAAAGGAATAAATACTGTGTGGGCTCAGAAAAACATCTCAGGCAAACCTTTGAGCCGCTCGGTGAAATTCAGGAACCCGGCACCGTTGCTTCCTGCCTTTCTGTTCGAGGCCGAGACCCCTTCTCCATCAATCAGCCACCAAACACAAACAATATACGAGGGCTCTCTGGTAAAAGCAAGGAAACAGGTCTGCTTTCTATAAACATTCCACACAGAGACATGAAGCTTGATAAGACAGAAAAAAAGAAAACAACCTCTCCACCCTCCTCAGCGCCTGCTCGCACAAACACACGAACATACTTCTCATAGCATTCACATCAATTGTTGCTTAACTGTGTCTTAACTAAATGTCCATCAAATTTGTTTCACATTGTCACATTATTTAAAATGTTGGCATCTAACAAATCATAGAGACTGCAATCTCTAAAAATGAGGAAATCCCAGTATGTTTGTTTTTATTGTCTCTGTTTTAATTTCATCTGTTACAGACTGGATGGATAAAGGTCCACTTGTCATCCACGCAGACGGAAAGACGCTTTTGTCGGTTAGGTAATTAGGTTCGTTGCAGCTCCGTCACTTGACGCAGACGACGGAGCAATACCACATGTACATCCCACACGCGAACAGTGAAAGGAACAAACCAGAGAAGAAGAGGATCAGGAGGAAGATGACAGAAATTAGCAGAAAAAAATGTACAAGAAAAGAATAGAAGAAGCTGAAAGCGAAGGAAACTTTATCGTACTTCTTCTGGTGTTTTGGGACGGCTGTCAACGTCATAAATAAGTGTAAGTTGCCGCTACTACCTGGTGTCAAATGATGAAGCTAACTCCAAACTCAGCACTGCCCTCTGGTGGATTAACGCTATAGCAAATGGCGTCACTTATGTAGCGCTTTATTTTATCTCTCGATGATCAAAGCTTTTTACAGATCCTGCTATCCCCCCACTCACACACACACGCATTCTCACACTGATGGCGGCACACACACACAGGCGCTAGCCTGGCCACCAGGAGCAGCGTTTAGTGTCGGGCTCAAGGATACTTTGGTATGCAGACAGAGTGGGAACCGAACCCATGAATTGAATTGAATTGAATTGAATTGAATTGAATAAACTTTATTGATCCCTTTGGGAGAGTCCCTCCTGGAAATTCAGTATGACTCTCCGATCCGAGGTTGACCGTTCTGCACCTGCGCTACATCTACCCCATGTTGTAAAAGACGTGAAACTTTGACCATGAGATGTTATGAAAACATTTGAAACGTACGTTCCCATTTACATACGTAAAGGAGCATAAACGGGCCTTAAGATGATACAAGCGTTACTAATGTTTAAGGTAAAGCCTGTTTGATCATTAGACCTGAGACTGCTCAAGAGGGCAGAGCCTAGTCGGCCTACTTTTTCATATACTTGCTGGGTAACTGAGTAAAATGTAACACAACACTGTGTCATCCCTCGTTGTGTGTTTTGGGAACTCGTAAGCAGCTCCACTTACAAACTAAAACCATTTGCATCTGAAAGATCGGATCCAAGGATTTCAAAGTCATCACTCAAAAATCCTGCTAAAAAGCCAAAACAGTATAAAACTAATGGCCTAGCATGATTTGACAAGCCATCCCTTTCAGTACTACCTCAGCAAAGGATCTGATCAATAATACAGACAACTAACTGGTCAGCGAGGGTCTTTCCCATGAAGATGTGTCCATCTTTGCCGAAGCAGCTTAAATATCTATATAAAAAAATTTCTGATAATTTAACGTAAAAGCTAGAACAAAAACATCACATGTGTGCACACAGATTGCAAAATACGCATGAAATATAAACCCAGCAGCACATTTATAAACAAACTACCCCAACGCTAAATCTTACGATCAGTTTAGACTCACCAATAAAACCAACATGTCTGAATTTGGACAGTTGATGAAAAAAGCCACCTGTGCACGGGGAGAACATGCAAACTGCCAAATGTTTTCCTGTAAAGCAACATTGCTGACCAAAATGCCATCTACGGTTAGGTTAATGCTACCAAAGAAAACTAACATCTTCAAGCTTCTTTACATGAGTGTAAAATATGCTTCTGCCACACAGATGTTGAAAAGAAGAGAGAAACTGCACTTAAATCTGCCTCTCCAGCAGTAAGCATCCAAGTCTGTAAATCCCCGGGCATCAGAGTATCAAACTCTAAATAAACCTTCCATAACCCTCCACACAGCTGAAACATAATAACCGTTCAGCTGAATTTCGTTAAGGAGCCACATTCAATAAGCATCATAATGTTTTGATGCCAAATAAGGTCTGCGCTGGTGAGCCGATGCCCTGCTACGGCCAGTGCAGGGCTGGGATCGCACGTGGGCCAGAGAGGTTCGGGTTTTTCTGCTGACGGGGGTTAACTCGCTCAGTTTACAGCTGCTTGTCAAACTTTAAGCTAAAATCAAAACAAATGAACTTCAGGAGTGGAAGGGTATGTTTTTTTTTCTTGGGTTTTTTATGCCTGGAAAGTCTGTTTGAGAAGGAGCCATTATAGCAGCCTCAGACGTGATTGCTTGGAGTCATTTAAAAGATTAGCTCTCATTAAATGTTTGACAATAACGTTCCTTTATTCCGAGGAGGGGGGTTATAATAAGGAGCTCCACTATTTAAAGCGTCGTAGATTGCCAGAGTTTTGGCTCCAGGAACCACTGAGGAGAAGAAATAGCTTGAGGAAACAAAACTTGCGGGAAACGTTCTTTAGAGATAAACAGCCTTGTTGCCAAATAAGCAAATAACAAACTACATTTTATTGACAATGGCCTTTATGCACAGCTCCACTACCTCCTGAATTTGTTTCCTGTCTTTCATTACTGGACGAACTGATTATCGTATTTTTATGAGCATAGGTTGCACTGGATAATAGGACGCAGTTTTAGTTACTGGTGTTTTTTTCCGTTCTTAACACACACATAAGGCGCACCAGGTTTTAGAGTGCGGGCACGTTAAACCTGCGTAATATCTAACCTCACAGCGGCCCCTCCCGTCGCATATGAGTAACATTAGAAGACAGCAACATTACCAGATTCAGTGTTATTTGAGTTTTTAGCTTTTTGCACAATATTTAACTTGTTAATTATCGGTGTCTGTTGTCAATGCACAACCATTTCCAGCCGCTCCGCCTCTGCAGGCTGCTGCGTTGCTCATGTTTTGTTTGCACTGGATCGCTGCTAAGAAGCCTGTTTCCTGGCAGCGATCCAAAGTAAAAACGAGTCCGCTGCTTAGACTAACTTTTTAGTTTTTATAGTCAATTTCTTCCTTCTATGTAGCTGTTGGTCCGTGTTCATTTGCTTTACTTGTTTTTTACAGTGACCACACTTCCTCCTTTTCTCATGCTGTCCTCTCGTACATCTACGGCGCGTGAACGTCCGCTTTGCCGAAGTCACACAACGACACATCAGGTTGCACCGTACATTTTGGAGAAAATTGAACACTTTTAAGGGCACCTTATGGTCATGAAAATACGGTAATCCAGATGTGTCTGGCCATTACTGTTGTGGTTACACTGCAAAAACTAAAATCCAAGTAAGATTAAACATCTCAAATCAAGGACACGAATTCTTATTTTTTTTAAAGTAAGATAATGTTTCTTACTTGATAGGGTTTTTCTTTTAGGAATTCTTGACAAGGTTTATGTTCCTTGAAATAAGATAAATTATCTGCCAACAGAACAAGAAAATGTATTTTTGTAGTTTTTTTTTCTTATTTTTTAAAGCTAGTTTTACTAGTGTACTGATGTCAGACACACCTGGATTAATCAGTTTATCTAATAATGAAAGACAGGAAACAAGGAGCTGTCTTACGTTCAGGAAGAAGTGGAGCTGTGCATAAAGCCAAGTTTGGTTGGATATACAACACAAAATAACTGGTACACATTGGTGGGCCATTTGTTTCATCCACGTGGTTCAAACTTGTTACATCCACCTGAACACATGTCCGCTGTTCATTTTAACTGCAGCATTAGCTTCCGGATATGTTCCTGAATACACTCTTTAAACACCTACCTGTGGGCCAATGGCAGCAGTTTCTCATGTGCACCAGATGACCTGCTATGCGATACAGGAAGCATTATATGACGTACATAAATGGGAAGCTTTCACTGAGTTTTAAGTGGATGCTATTAATTAGCCTAAAAGCCCGAGCGAAAGGCATGATGCTTCGGCACTACTTTGGATTATTTATGTTTCTAATGTAATGCAGGTTCGCAGTATGTGCCAAAGCTGAGTCCAACAGGACAAAAGGTAAAAACTATTTGCTTGCATTGCTGTTGTGCACAGTATTCATTAATATAAAGTATAAAAATTAGTTCATTAGTTCAATTAGTTCAGTTTTGTAGTAATAATATTTTATGTACTGATTTAACTGATTAAGTATTAAAACTTTGTTTCCGTTCTTTTTTACTGAATTTTTATTAGTCTCAGTTGGTGTCCATGAGAAAATACTAAGCAAATCAAACAGAAGAGTCTTTCTTTAATGCTGTGTAATGCAAGTTGTTAAGCTGCGTCCACAAAGACTCACACACACACATTTACACACCCATACGATCACTCCAAGGAAGGATTACATCAGCAGAGGAGCATGAGAAATCATGCTGGTGGTTTTTTTTCTTTTATGGCCCATGAACCACAGCCTTATCCTAAATCCCAGAAACTCTTATACACACTCACATCTTCAACACACACCTTCCCAAAGTGTCCTGCCCCCCCTATGACACCACCTCTTTCTCTCTCTCTCTTGGCTAAGAGGGTTTGCAGACTTAATCATGGAAAATGTCTCTGAAATCCAGTCTGGTATAGGCTCCCTGCCAATCGGTTTTCACCATTCCCACATAATCGGTACACATGGGGATGGGGGGTGGAATCAGTCATATGGGCGGGACAGCCCCTCTTACTCGGGCCAAAAGAACGTGGGGGTAACAAAATTTGCATCATTATCACAACGGAGTGAAAGAATTAGATGTTTTTTAGAAGTGCTCATGTGGACTACCGGTCTGGTAACAAAGAGACAAACTGCTATAAGCAGTGAGAAATAAAAAACTAAAGCAGACAGGATGAAAAACGCTGGACTGGAGTCCTTCTAGAAGAATAAATACATATCGGTTCAAAGCTCATTTTCATTGGCAAAAGGCATCTCGGTTCCTGATGGAAGTTCATTAGAAATGCCTTTTTACCCACACATCCTGCCTGATTTTAGTTTACTACCAATGTACGACCATTAGCTCCATGGTAATGGTAATGGTATATAAACGTGTATTTATTAGCGCTGTTAGATTAATTAATTAATTAATTAGCGCAATTTAACGCGCTACAAAAAATATAACGGTAGATCAATTACAGCACTGAACATTTCAGTATCCAGCACTTTCCTGGCAAAACACTGGACGTCGACATGACACCTCCCCCCCCCCCCCCCATCTTAAAAAAGTTCTTTTTAAAATTTTTCTGACGTAGTATTAAGTTTTAAAAATGTACCAGTTAATCATTATTGCTAACATAGACCTAAAGTTGTATAGTGATGAAAGAAAAGCAAAAGAAGAACTGTTGGCAGGGTCTAGCAAACATGTGTCCTTAACAGAGGATCACTGGACATCGGTGAGCAACCGTAATTACCTGGTGGTCACAGCACATCTAATCGATAGTTAGTGGAAGCTTATGTCTAGTCATGTTGACCACTCAAAGTGCTTTACATTACATAGTGTATTCACCCATTCACACCCCGATAGGCACATCTGGGGGCAAATTAAGGTTCAGTGTCTTGCCCAAAGACACTTCCACATGTAATTAGGGGAAGCCTGGAATCGATATCCCAACTTTCCGGTTGAAAGGCGACTGCTCTTCCTCCTGAGATACAGTCTAACTAATACGTTGCTTTTCACCATTTACACGCCATTCCTGCGGTACAAACTAGATGTTTAAGCCAGCTGGTGGCCTCTCCATCTGGAGGTCCAACAATAAGGCTTGGAAGTGGCAGCATGCACGGAAAGCTTAACTTCCACACGAACCAGCCTTTAACGAAGAATCCCAGTGATGATACAGTAACAGGACGAACTGGTGGTACCAGTCTCAGACAGTCATCGCTAACAAATTCCCTGAACACCTTTCACCTCTGACTGACGCACTGCGATATGCTCCAGGCAGAACAGCAGAGAACCCACAGCTGTCTGACTACAGCTGGCCTCGCAAAGCTGTAAAGAATACGTTTATACTCTCCATCTTTCCCAACTCAAGCCAAGAGGGACAACTGCAACTCCCTCCCGGAGCCAGAAAATTCTCCTCAGCACTGTTGCGTTTCTCACGCCTGGAGCGAATCTCTCTGCGCTCGTCCGCAGTGTCTTTCTCAAGCTGTGCGTTAAACTTCTAAGCATGAAAACACAAGAGAAGAGGAGACATGAATAGCCTCCAACGGCGTCCTTCCTGTTGCGACTGTGGGCCACGAAGCCCAGGGTAAGCCAAGGAGACCACACGCATGCAGGCAGCAACCAGACAAGCAGCGTTTTACATGAGGCTGCATTAAAGACACAGTAATGGATCTGACAGATGCTCGTTCATGCACGTCTCTGTCATGTTGCAAACACATCCACATGACTGCAAACACACATGTGGCAGCACCATTCAGCAAATATACAATCCCAAACAGGTACTGCCCCCCCACAACACCCTCCCCCCTCCCCAACACCCCCCATCTGGAAGTCACTGCTTACCTGAAACACTGCTGTGGCCATCCTGTCATGAGTGTGTGTTTGTGCGTTGCTCTCACTCTTTGCTTTTTAGTGTTTTAGTGCTGCATCGTCCTGTGCCCCCCCCCCTCCCTCCCTCCCTCCCGTCTTCTCTGCACTCCGACCAGATGGCTAGAGCTAAATCCACTCACTGTTACCTTGGTGCAGCGCAGAGCCAGAGGGGTGAAGAAGTGTGTGTCTGTGAGTGTGTCGGTGTTTCAGGTTAATGGCTTCTCTCTCCCACTCGCAGACCTCCTCCAGGAAAAACAAGCATAAAAATGTCTAAAGAGTCTTAATGTGAGCGCGAGCGTGGGGAGAAGTAGAGCCAAAGGCGAATGTTAACATCCCACCAAGTGTAGACGGCGCAGTGCAGCACTCAGCGCTGAATAAGCAGCAAAGTCTGGCTACGGCTTCCAGATATTTCCCCTCTTTTTCACCGCCTGGCTTTTCTCCTCCCTCTTGTTCAGACCATTTTCTCCCTCCTCCCAAATGGGGAGACATATGAGTAACAAGTAAGGAGGAAAAAACAGTGGAGTGAATTTCTCAGGGAGATGGAGAGGGAAGGAGGAGTGAAGCGGGACGTTAGCTCTTTTCTTTCACTCGCTCCTTCCTCTCATCATCGCACTCTTATCAGCTTCTCCGGTTACAAGTTAAACATGATTCCCATCTGCAATGCTCCTGCAGTTACAGGACTCGTACACTCTCTACAGCTGCCACGAGACGGAAAGAGCCATGAATGAAACTATTGACTCCAATGTGAAGTGGTGAGAAGCAGCGCGGCTACCAACCACTGGCGCGTTAATCCCAGCATGTCGGCTCACACAGGAACACTAATGTGTGCAGGTTTGAATTTCAGAAGGCAGATGAAAGTATATGTCAGATTAAGTGAAACCACAAAATGTTTGACCCTTTTATCATCCATCCACTTTTTCTACACTACAAAAACTGGCTTTAAAAAACAAGAAAAAAACCAAAAAAATTTAGGTTAATTTTCCTTGAACTAAGATAAATTTTCTTGTTCTGTTTGCTGATCATTTATCTTATTTCCAGCAACATTAACCTGTCAATAATTCCTAAAACAAATTTAAAAAAAATCTTAAAAAACATACTAAGTAAGAATAATTATTTTATGTTCTTAGCATATGTGTCCTTGATTTGAGATGTTTAATCTTACTTAGATTTTAGTTTTTGCAGTGTATGTAGTCATATGATGATG
>JBAMHX010000014.1:26213430-26224250 GCA_037177515.1 Pseudomugil tenellus
ATGTGTGCGCATGGAGGCGTTTGAGCGTGTCAAAGATCTCAGAGCGATAAATAATAGAAGAAAGGTGAAGTGCTTTTCATTATTTGCTGCATCAGGGACTTTATATCTTCAGATCACTTAGAAATGTGAAAAATGTTGGAAGCATCAAGTGTTGGTTAAAAAAAATCCTACCATTTTTAGTCAAACAAAAGCAGCTATTATCAACTTTTCACTTGGCAAACGTGATGAGCTGAATGAGGACATCAGCATTCATCCATCAGCGCGCGGCTGGCGTCCAACATGCTGCGCTTAGTGAAGGGAACTGAAGGAGTCGCAAACAACAAATCTGAAATAACAAAAAACCTGAGGTGGAAGGGAGCCAGCACAAAAAACACTCGCTTTTCTCCACATTTTTACAACATGCAGTCGGTCTGGCGGAGAAGAATGAAAACAAATGCTTCATGGTTCCAAAGCCGGGAGTGAAGAAAGCTGGAGAAAGAGTCAACGTGTTTCTTTCATCGTAGAGGGTGTAACATGGCAGTTTCTCTCTCAAAGCACACTCGAGGAGAAACGAAGGATTAGAGCAATAAGTCAGCGCTTTAACTTATTTCAAGTGAAAAGAAGACGAGTTGAACTATGGTAGTTCTACATTCATGGAGGAAAATAAAAGCTAAGGGCCTACGTCAGGAGTCTGCAACCTCTGGAGTGCCAACTGGCTCTTTGGACCCCCCTAAACGGGTAACCAATTGGTAATAATCAACTAATATTATGAAATAAAGATATAATAACAAGTGCAAGTCATAGCGTTTATTTTAAAACCAATCATATTTTTATTTTTTACAAACAGGAACCGCACAAACCTAAGGAAGATCTAGAAAAACAACACTGGTGTTAATAACGAGGAGAAATAATGAACCAAACACAAATATTCTTCCTATTAGTTCCATGTTTATTTTCTCTATAAAGAAAAAAGACTTCACTGATGATTTTTTATGGATTTTATTTATATTTAGAATGAAATGAGCTGCTAAGTAGACTGAAGTTTTACATTTCCTTCTGTTCTGACATTCAGTCTCTTTATTTATTCATAAGGGAGTTAGTTAGGTTTGAACAAATGAGGAGAAACAAATGGCTGCTATGCCGTTTCTGGATCCTTCCTGTCATCACCCGGATGAGAAATTTTACCAACAAGATTGAGCACATGTCTCACATCCACATGCGAGTAAAGGTCTGAATACAGGGGACAATTTGTGACCATTTGTTTGCAGTTATCGGGTGAAGTCTTGCCTGCGTATTGGTCTCATCTCCAGGCAGAAATCTGTAACTGTCAGGTATTTTTGGGAAACGTGTCCCAGCTTTGGCTATTATTAGGAGTTTTGGATTCCTTGTGTGTCAGATGTGATTGACAGTATTGTAAAAGAAGCTGTGGTTACTTTTTTTTAAAGTAAATGATGAAGAATGTGCCCTTCTGACTAATGACCGCCTGAGAGTTGATAGAGATCGTGCTTGACCCTGTCGTGGTCACTCCCTTGTTTTTAATCTCAGGACTTTTAGCAAATTGCTTCCTGCCAAAGCTATGACAAATCTGAAATGTTTACAAAAGGAAATGCTGCTGTGATTTTTGGAGATGGAAAGTTGCATATGTGTGTGCAGACTCTGGCAGTTTGTTCTGGCCTTCTGTGACGGCTCCTCCCACAAATTTGACCCTCAGCTTCCTGAGACTCAAACGTTATCAACAGCTATGCACTGTGGACTGTTGTTCATCACGCTTTGATCTTCAGAACAGCTGCATAAAAACAATAATCCAGACCAACGGTTAAACGGATTCTTCCTTCGACCATACTCCACCTCCCCTCTGAGTTTCATGACAATTAGCTTAATAGCCGATGCTGACAGAAAGACAAACTGCAACGCTTATGTTCCACCACTTCAGCTCGCATCTACACTCTGATGACCACATTTCTGGCCAAAGACCCCCACTTGTATTTAATGTGGCCTGCACCCCTTGGCATTTCCTGCAAGCAGGCAAAGTTGGCAACCGGCACCCATTTCAGTAATGGATTCCAGATGAAGGGTGTGTGCAGAGGTGTGTGCTTTATGTGTGAGATTCAGCTGGAAAACCCTAGATGGAAATCATAGCTCCACACACACAAAGCTTCTCCAACACAAACGTCAGCTTCTCTCTGTTTTCTCTCCCGTTTTCTCGTATGTGCTGCTGCTTTTCCACAAAACATGGATCAAGGGGACGAATCAGAGGTCTTCTATTTTTAGGCGGGGGGCGATCTCCAAGATGTGAAGTTCATCCAATATAAACACATTCTGGTACATTGAGCACTTGTTTAGACATTCTTAAGATTTTTTTTTGAAGAACATAAACTCCCCAGACTCCTCCCCCTCATGCTTCTGCATGTATATGCACACATACCCTTAAAAGGGTAGCTGACTCCACCTAAAGAATAATGCTTCATCCAGGGATTCAAAGGAAGTTTAGACGTTTAAAGGAGGATCCATCATGATCTCTGATGCGGACGGCAACATGTGATGTAGACCAGCATCATCAACATAGAAGCTGTGTGTAATGTGATAATGGTTCCCTTTCATTCTTACCTTGACTTCACATTTCTTGTGGCAAGCTATTCGACACACTGCAGAAAAGAGAAAAAAAGGAAGTAAGAGAAAATACATTTAACTTCACAGTTCATAAAAATCTCTGCAACATCATGGTGAAATGCACAAGCAGGTCAAAGTGAAATATCTGCTGGCTAATTCTGCCCGGTGTCAGCTGTGTGCTCTCAGGACTCTGGCTCACTCTCAAAGGCTTAATTCATTACTCCAAAAGGACGACACTTCGAAAGGGGTCTGATGTCTGAGTCACTGCTTTAATTAACTTTTACAAAGAGTAAAATCAGCAGGGTGGTCTCTCTTGTTCTGGTGAAATCTCTACGATTAATAAAAATCTATACAATCAAGCACGCTTTATAATCTCAACACAATAGTTTAATCGTTTAATATCTGAGAGAAGCATATAAAGTGTAATATAGACCAAGCTTGAATGCACAGTATAAATAAACTATTGCATATTTTTCTTTTCCAGAATAATTTAAGGTTGGTCACCTTCTTCATAACGTGGACAGACAACACTTGAATAGATTATATAGAAAGATGGACACATGCTCGAGTGTTGTCAATTATAATCCTTATAAGGATTACTTACTTAATACATCATAGTTTGTTTTGCTTTCTTCATCTCAAAAGTGATTTAGATTCTCTGGGCAAACTTTCTCTCTTTATTTTTCTTGTGACTTTCTTGAATTTATTTAAATGTGAGGTCAGAGGTTTACTTCTGTTAAAATCCTTTTGCAAGATCCTGAACCCCACATTTCCTCGTACCCGCTTTTACAGGTGTAAGGAGCTATGAACTTCTAAGAGCTGTTTTGATCCTCCACAGGCAGAAACCCCCACAGAAGGCAACTTTAAAACCTCTCTTCTAGCATGTGGCTTGAACCTCCTGATTCTACAGTTCAAGGACACAGTCTGTATGTTTCTGTCTGCAAATAAAAGCTGTATAGATAAAAGAAGTTGTTGGGCTGCTGAAACTTGAACTGGTGTCTGTCTCAGCCTGATCTATTTTCTATCTCATTATAAAAAAGTTACAAATATCTCATTTTGACTCCATCCTTAAATCTCTCGCTACAGAATCAGACTGGTTGTGAAGAATGTTTTATCCCTGCTAGCTTCTTGTTTAAAAGTGGATTGAGTGGCACTAGCTTAGCCAGCACTGTGAAAAGAGAGACTCTTGGAGCATCTTTATAGTTTTTTTTCAGCTCCAGATGAGAAAATTTTGATTACATGAAATTATTTGTACTTTAAAAATACACTCACTGAAAATTAAACATGAAATATAATTTTTTTTCCTTTACTATCTTAAAATTAGCCTTATCATATAACTAGATTAGCAGTGTTACGTAGCGCTGCCACACAGACCTGCATGATGCGCTAACATTATACAAGTATGGAAAGTTGTTTCTGCACAATAAACCAGACAACACTTGGTGTTTGGTTAAATGCTGAAAGAACTGGTGTGACTCTGGTTCTAAACCATAACTGGGTTTATTTTAGTGAAAAAGCTTCTGCTGCTGTTCTCAATGGTTTGTTAGCTTGTGTCATAGATAGAATTATTGCACAAAGAACACCTGAACAGGTGAATGGGCCTAATGCTCCAGTCATTTTCAAGCTAGGATGGCTATTAACAGAAATGCTGCCAATTTTGGCATTTAACAACGTCGGTGTTATTAAGACTGTTTTGATTAATCAAACCAGTGTATCTGAGCTAAAATAACAAGCTAATCATACTACTATGCTAACACTAGCATAGTCTGTTGATGGTGTAATATAGCCACGTCAGCAATGTCAGTGATTTAGTTCTGGATAATATTGCATTCATTTTTATCAAATAAAAAAAATGAGTCAACAAGTATTCAGTGAGAAATGAATAGTTTTCAGCAAAATTTGAAAAACACATTGTTTTTGTTTTAGATTTTAATAACAACAGATGCCAAATACACGGAACAAAAGCCACACAATTCTTACAAAATAATTAAAGTTCATATAATTCAATCAAAAGTTAAAACCTTGTTGAACAAAATCAAATAAGTTCTTTGGCTGATTTCAACTTCAAGCTGAGTCCTCTCTGTGGACTCCCACTGGGTCTACAAATAAGGGTCAATAGGGGGTAACACCTGGACCGGCAGCTCATAAATTGTCAGATCCTCTCAACGGACTGAGAACCAAAACACATCTCAGTGTGCAGAGGTGTAGGATTTCCAAATAAAGGAGAAGGCGGTGTGCTTTTCCTGGAAGGACCTACGCCTTATGTAATGAGTTATTTTTCCTGTCCTGAATGACATTTTTCAAAGTATTTGTAATATCTATCATGATTAGTTGATAAGTAACAGATATAAGTGTGGATGTTGGCCAGTCCTTACATTGTCTGAGATTGAAGATTAGGTCAGTTTTTGTTTGTTTTTTTTTTTTACAATCCAGTGTTATTCTCAACCATTTTACCATCTGTGTTTACAGATGATACAGTATGTTTTTTAGGAATGACTGGTGACAGTAAATTCCAACTTCAGTTCTAATTCAAAGGGCAGCTGTAGTTCTACATGTAGTTTCCCACCACGTGTGTTCTTTGGACACTAAATGCACAAGTTTCTCAATAAAGGTTATACAAACTGTAAAAATACCACCTAGGCTACCAAAGTGTTACCAACTTATAGTTTTTGCTTTTTAACATCACACACCTAAATTTTGCATTACATGAAGCACCATGTTTGTAAATGGTAAAAGAAAATGAAATTTCCAAGGCTCTAAATGTCTGCACAGTGCTTAGCCCTGCAGCCTCACAGCAAGAAGGATCGAACCTGAGCTCGGGCAGTGGCTCAGTTTTGCCCACATTAGTGTGGGTTTTCTCTGGGAACTCAGACGTCCTCCCACTGTCCAGAGACATGCATGTTAGGCTGATTGGTCATTCTTAATCCTCCCTAGGAGGGAATGTGTGTGTGCCTGGTTGTTTCTCTGTGTTGCCCTGTGGTGAACTTGCGACCTGTTAAGGCTCTGCCTGCCACCTGATGACCCCGAATTAGATAAAGCGGAATGGAAAATGGATGAATGGAGTGTTTTGGATGAACTAGAAAACTTTTTTTAATACAAATATGCATTGAACTATACATTGGTTCAAATGTGTTGCAAATATATAACAAAAAACTTGTTTAACAATTAAATCAATATAATATCTTCGATCATTAACAAGGTTAACTATAAACAGTGAAAAAGACCTACTATAATATTATCATCTAGAGAATGGCATGAATAATGTATAAATATCCTACTATTTAATTAAAATACATGGTTTAAGATGATAGCCAGCTACAAAGCATAAAACCAAAAAGAAGAATACATCTGTTATGTTTATTTTGTGATCTTGGGCAGGATGGATGCACAGAAAAGAAAATATGAATTACCATCTGCTTTAGTGGTGAACAGTGTGTACAAACTGGAACAAGAGACAGTTGGAAGCTTCTGTTTTACTGTCAAATATATAATTACATCATGGGGCACTTTGTTTCTATTTCAGCTCAAGCAGAACTATATCTGCACTTGGGGGGGCGACATGTGAAAGCCTTTTTAACTTCCTAATTAGAGGCCTTCAAACGTGGGTGGCACCATGAAATACCAAGATATACACAGAAAGTGAATTCCCAGGGTCACGGGATTCAGATCAACTGCACAAGGACCAAAATACTGAAGGACCAAAAGCAGCTTCTCAACCTACAGAATAGCTTGTAGACATTATGTGAGTCATTATTTTATAACTGAATGAAAAAAAGAAAAGGTCTCGGACTGTCTGCATACCAGCTCCTTTATCAGGTCCACCCGTTAAACTGGTGGTGGAATGGGAGGTTCTCATAATGGATGTGCAGCTGATAAACCTGCAGCATCTACATGATGTTTCATGTCAATATGGAGAAAAATCTCTGAATGTTTTCAACACCTTCTTGAATCTATGACACCAAGAATTAATGCAGTTCTGAAGGAAACACGGTCCAACCCGGCACGAGCAAAGTGGATCCGAAAAAGTGACCAGAGATAAACTTGCACGACTTTTGGCCAAGATTTTGTCGTGGCATTTTGGGGCACAAACCGGGAGGCTCCCGCACTGTTCACATCTAGTTCACGCATAGTTCACAACGAGTTCACAAACGCGTGCCGCATTGACACGAACTGGCACGCCGAGTTCACGCATAGGTTGCGCACAGTTTACGGACTTCCCGCAAGAAGAGTTTGCGCAATTTGTACGATGTTTTTCCGACTTGGGCATCCCATATGAAAAAGGGGGCCTCCCCAACCCCAGGTCAGTGGATTATAGAACATGCTCAATGCCAGAGACACAGTCGTTGCATAGAAGTGAAGAGAAGATGCCTATATCCACCACACACATCCTCCCGCATGGTTCACGACGTGTTGACGTACAGTTGGCGTATAGTTCACGACCCGGTGGCGAAATTTAATCGTGTCCAAAATTTTGAACATTTCTAAATTCTCCTCCCGACATGGCACGCAGTCACGACGGGTTTACGCACTATTCACGCCAGTTTATGACTAGTTTGCCCACTGGCCAAAGAATCGTGCAAGTGTCAGGGCGTCCTAAGTTCAGTTTTACTCTTGTAGAGAGCAGCCGGGTGGAAGCTTTTCAACTTATATCACATTTTCCTCTGCAGCCATCTCTTTTGCCGCCATGAGGTGTGGAGCAGAGGAGGTAAAAGAAAAAGACTGCTATCGTTACTATGGTAACACCAACTTAAATGATATACATGTCATACATGATCTACGTGACAGCATGATCAATGCTAACATGCTAACAGCAACCACTTTCATACCATCTAGGTGCCAAAAAGACTTCTACGCGATACATGCCTTTAACCTCTTTTACATATTCTACGAGACATTTTTGGCAATCACTCTTACCTTTTGAGGTAGGACATGAAAGTCTGTGAAGTTCAGCTTGCACTTCCACCATTTATGATTAGTTATTAATAAAAACAGACGGAATACGAGCGCTGAGTATATCTGACAAGCTACCTGTGACATAAATCACATGAAATGCTCTCATGTACGTGAAATTCAAGCAAACTTGATAAACACTCAGGTCATTTGCCTCTCCATTAGGACCCCGTCCAAAGAAGAGGGCTCCCTGGTGCACAACACTCCTGGGCCACATGGGAACAAGCTGGACTTCCATATTGGGTGTGAAAGTGCAGAGCCCCAAGCCTAGGTTTGGCTTTACCTTGTTAGGAAGTTGGAGCTTTGGAGAATAAACAGAGCTGAAATGTTCCTGGTGGAGGGAGGGGGACACCAGGGGCAGGGGAGCCACACAACGATGAGGAGGGATGAAGGATGACAGCAGAGAAGACAGCAAATCGGAGCACAGCAGGGTTTAGGGCTGGTTTTAAAGCAGTGTGAAGCACTTGTTGCTTTGGGATGACAGGTCTGGAGTATGAAATGCAGCTGCGATGGAGTGCTTTAAAGAGGGGGGGGGGGCTCTTTCCTTCCTCTGGTCCGTTGGAAAGAGCGTCTACTCCCTCAGGGCTGGGCCGGACCCCTTTAGATTATGGAATACAATCAGAAGGCAGGGGCAGGACAATTTCCCCTTCCTCCCCTTACGCTTTCTCCCCCCACCCCCCCATGCACAAGGCTGAGCACGTGAGCACGGACACATCTGCACACACATACAGTGTACAAATACAGACACATACACACTCCAACATATGCGCAGAAGTTTGTGTTTTTTTCTTTTATTTTGCTTCTAACAGTATGTTTATGTCAAACTTTAAAGCGGTTTTCACTTCATGGTGTACTTTGTGTCAGGTCAGCCGCGTCACAGCGTAAACCATCATGTACAGGCTGCTTTTTCTGCAGGATGACGCAGGGATCCTCCACATAACTCGCTTCTGGAGATGGATGAATTTTCTCTGATTGTTCTGTGATTTTACTGCTTTTGTGCAAAGGTCATAGCGGTTTTCCAAGATGGGATAATTACGGGATAAAAAGGGACTAAACAGCTGTTGTGCTGCCCCGAAAAGCAGAAAATATGTGGTTTATTTCACCACGTTGTCTCTGATTCCTGATCCACTCTGTGTTGCCATCAAGTTCTGTCTGAGCGTTCAGATGGAGGAAATACAAAGAAAACATTACTTCACAGGTGTTTGCATGTTGGACAACGCTCTGCAACGTCTTCATGTTCCTGTGTGCAAAGGCATTAACACTTATCCGCTTTTAGTCGTTTCTATCCATCGCTTGAGTCACGCAGGGTGTCATTGCTCGGCCCACATTAAATCCACACCTGGGTTGGGTTTCTGTGGCTCAAACCCCACAAACTCAACTTTCCTCACATGGACGGACCCCAGAAACATTGCAGGGGAGTACTGAGAGGGAATTCTCATGAAATGATCCTGTGTACTCAGACGTGCGTCATCTGTTTGCTTCTTCCTGGTAAAACATGACTTGTGTTTGTTTAGTTTCTGTCTGATTTTGTGTTTCAGACTGGGTATTAGTCTCACTTTGTTTAGCTAAAGCAGCTGTTTCCTCTGATACAGAGACAAACACACACACATTTCCATACACAATTAACACATTAAAACAACAGTAACTGCTGGAAATGTGGATGAAAGCACCTGCACCAGTTCAGGACTGAGCTCAGAGGCAGGAGGCACAAACAACTGGCTCTGCTGACATCTGGTGGTTGTCCGTGTCCCTCATTGTGGAGAAATTGACACATTTCTTGCTCTACTATTTGTTTTTTCTTGCCTAATGACCTGAAATATAACAACATGACTCATGGGCAGATTATTAACATGTACATGCATGTAGCCTCACACATTAAACTGATGGGAAGCTTCACCTGTGCAGGGAAACCATGTGACGTAATGACAGGCTTCCAAAACAATGCTTTAAAAGATGAAAATCTCTTTTGTTTTTTCAACTCACATCAAACATCAAACTCAAAATAACAGCAGAGAAAATGTGTGCTGGTCCTGAAAAAGAAAGCGCCAGCCTGCGGCCTGGAGCAGCCTGTTGCATGCCACACCTCCTACCATCCTTCTCAATGTCCTGTAGGACCATGAAGGTGATTAAATGACAGAGAAAATATATCCCAATGTAAAACTTTAGGAATGCAGTTATCACATAGAAAGATAAATATAGTATTTAGTCTTTTCAGCCCTCTTTGCAACGACTGAAATTAAATTTAACAGCTTGTTGTCACGCCGTGCACAAACCAGTCAATGAGGCATTCCTCCAAGTCCAAATACCTGCAAGATACTGGTCCCTACTTTGATGTTTCTTTAAATGTTTAACACAGACTTAACTCCTGCTGTCATAATTTGCAGTGTTTCATAGTATTTAGTTTGGTTTCCTGTTTTATTTTGAAGTTTTCCCTGCTTTACTTCCTGTTAATTAGTTCACCTGTGTGATTTATTTATCATTTTCTCTGTCTCTCATTCTGTTTGCTTGTATTTACACTCCCTGCTTTTCTGT
Organism: Pseudomugil tenellus; assembly: GCA_037177515.1. Classification (NCBI taxonomy): domain Eukaryota; kingdom Metazoa; phylum Chordata; class Actinopteri; order Atheriniformes; family Pseudomugilidae; genus Pseudomugil; species Pseudomugil tenellus. The sequence goes on from JBAMHX010000014.1 coordinate 26,223,502, forward strand.
TTATTGTTGCGTTCTCCTGAGTTGTAGCTCCAGCTATCTGTTGAAGTAAAGCTGGTTGCGTCTGTCCGTCTCTGGTCTGGTTGTCCTGCATTTGGGTCAACACCTCTGATGCATATTACCTGTGTTAGCTTGTTATTTTATCCTGGAGGCAGACAGACATTTTTTTTACTTTTAAATGGGAATTCTTTTCTTTCACTTCTCTGGTGTCCAGCCCCTCTTCCTGCAGAATAAACAGGCCAGAGGCCTGTACTATCAAGCGTGATTAACTCAGCCAGCACTTATCTCCGTTCTCGGGGTTGATTCAGCCAAACATTGAAGAACTGGGATAAGCTGTACTACAAAGCTGGTTATCAGCTTGCTTACTCCATCCAGACCTTTCCATTTAAGATAAATGTGTGTTCACATAAAAGAGGTGGAGCTTGGAGGTTCTGACCAATCACACACATGGATAAACCCAGAGCAGCGTATTTTAGCATGTAGGAGCAGAATATCATTCTCCACAAATAGGAAAAATTTAAAAATATATGCAATATAAGCTAAATATAAGCGAAAGCAACACTGTTGCTGCAGCAAAAGCAGGAAGGAATGCTGGTAAGAAAATAGCGACTCTGTTAATGTGGAAGTTTGTCAGATCATCCGATATTAATTAATGGGACAATTTAAACTGATAGCACTCAGATCACTGTATTACAGTACAAACATTACTGGGAATGTTTTATCTGCGTCATATTTCCCAGTATATATATATA
>JBAMHX010000014.1:26261376-26271948 GCA_037177515.1 Pseudomugil tenellus
GGGTGTTTTTCCGGTCGGGTGGGTTTGTTGAGAAAGAACTTTTGATGTTAAAAAGCAAAAAGACCTGTAGAGAGGAAGAAGGAAAAAAAAAATTACCCCCCCCCCCCCCCCGTCAAATTTCTCTCCCTCCCTAGTTCGACCCAAAAATTAGCTGTAACTCTGATATTCTTTTATTCTGTCTGAACTGAACACAAGTGTAGAAATTCTAATAAAATGAAACAATGAAAGTATTAAACGTCTGTGAGGAAATCACCGCAGAAACCAGCCCACCATGCACCAAGACAGCACAATCACAGGGGAGGGTCCACACCACAGTCCTACAGGACCACCACCACCCGACCCAAAGTCTAAAACTATAAATAAAATAAAACACACGAAATATTCAGTTTAAAGTCAAGATAAGAAGGTGGCTCTTCATCCTCTTCATCATCAACATTCTGCAGCATCTCTGGCAGGAAGAGGGTAACAGCCTCGCTGTGGGTTTCAGACACTCTAGGAACAAATAAGAGTCCGGTACCAGCGGACCTCAGGGTCTGAGCTCATGATTCCAAATTAAATCGGATAAATAAAATAATCTAAAAGACCATTAAGATGTTTGTTATAATGCATGTATATGTGTGTGTTGATCTATTGTCCAATCTCTGCAGCACAATTTTCCTCTATCAAGTGTTAAAATATGGCAAAACAAACAGCAGTTAATCAATCCTGCTTGGTAATTAGAGCACAAATACCAAACCCGGATCATGAGCTTGATGTGTATTAATGATATTAGATTACTGCTTGCAACACAGCTTCACCCAGCGCACACAAACTGGGACATCCCCAGTTTCCTGCAGAAACGTCACCATACAATGTTGTCTTGGTTCCACTTGCAGCCAAACTTGTTCATGTGCAGCTAAAGATCAAGCAGAGTCCAACAGCACCGGAGCCAAATACCAAATTACTTCCAAGATAAGGGGTTTTATCCCTTCAGTTTGCATATTAGTATTCTGATACATATCTACTGATAAATGGTATTACAATAAATTAATTTATGGATGTATGGGTGTAAACACACACACACACACACACACACACCACACAGAAAAATCACCAATATTCTACATGGATGCAGGAGGAAAACACTGTCTAAAGGCTAAAGGGGTTATTCTGTTAAGATTCAACTTATGTCTTATGAAAATGCTTCATATCAAAGCTAAACAGCAAATTTATATAGTAAATAACATCCCACTCAGGATGTTGTGGTGGGAGCAGTAGGGCATGGCCCAGCTCCATGCATTCACAATAATCTTTTTCAACAATTTATTGTCCAAAAGATTTATGAGGGAATGTATTTATTTATTTATTTATTAATAAATAAATAACAGGGATGATGCATATTGATAAACATTTCTGTCAATATGCCAGAAAACTATTTTTCAGCTGCAGTCCCCAGACAGATGTTAAAAAGTCACCATAAAAACAGTAAAATTACAATTACATAACAAAATTACAAGTACAATAAAATTGATAAAAGAGACATTTAAGCTAAAATTACATACAAAGAAACTACAGACCAACAGTCAACAATAAAAATATATATACAGTACATGAACTTAGTGATGACAGCACGGATTGTTAATGAGCCATTTCTTTAAGAGTTTTATGTATTTCCGATGGTTATGGGGGTAAAGTCCCACTCAGTCACAGCTCGAACAGAGAAAACATTCTCTCTTCGTTGACATTAAAATCTGTCACTGTGAAATATCAGCAAGCCAAAATACAAAGAACTGAGTCGCGCTGCAGCTGATGAGAAACAGCAGACTGCTACATTATCCCACTTTGTTTGCTCATTTTATGTAGAATGTTGTAGAGAAATGAAGAGCATTTTCAAATCAATTACATTTATTGATAAAGCCCTTTTTACATCAGCTACAGGTAGTTGCTGTATAATATATGCAAAATAATATCAGGAAAAAAACATAAAAATGCATAAAATGTCTACAACATACGAAATGTTTTAAATAAAAGCTCTAATGAGACCAAATAAAAGCAAATAGAAGCAAAAATGATCCAGTTGCAGGTGGGTTAAAAGCCAATGAGTATAAATGAGTCTTAAACATTTTGATATATTATTGCTCTGTATTTTCTGGGTGTCTAATCATTTTTTATGTGATTAATCTACAAAGATAATGTCAATTGATTATAAATATGTCTTATACAAAAAGTTATGGAACCATTTTGATGGTTTATTTCCCTCTAGATACAGGAAATAAATGTTGTTTATACTCTCCAATACTATCCCAGCCAGCTGCATCTGGCTGTACATGCACAATCCCAGCATCACGCCTGTGTTGCAGTGCTGCTGGAAGCCAACTCTTTGTTAAAACACAATTTATTATTTCTATTTTACTCATTTCTATATTCATTTAAGCTAAACATTGTAGAGAACAGTTTCAAGTCTGCATTGGGGTGCATCTGCAGCTCCTCCTGGTGGCCGCTTAATGAACTGCATCCATATGTGTGTGTGAATGTGATGAAGGATGAGAGTGGAAGAAAAAGGTGGACATATGAGGATAATCAGATGTCTTTTTTAGTAACTTTTTTATCATGAAATATTCCTGCTAAGTATGTAAGTTGCTTTGGAGAAAAACATCTGAGGAATAGAATAGAAAGTCAACCAGGGCTGAGAGAGGACATCGAGACACTTGAGGTTAATCCCCACCAGGTTATTGTCTTGGATCAAAACAAAAGTGTAGTCAGTAGAGAGGTACTAAACCTGTGCAGCCCGTCAAGAAAAAGCAGAAACTTTGAAAAAGGCCCTTCAGCAAACAGATGAGCACATAGACAGCGTGAGGTGGTCGATGAGCTGATTGATAAGGAGAGAGTGAGTGTGTGTAAACAACCGAGGGGTGTGTTTGGTCATCTTGGCTGAAGTCCTGAAACCTGCCAGATGAAGGGAGAGTTCACTCCCTTGTTGACAGACAGAGGAAGAGCAAACTCCAGCAAACACACACACACACACACAGGCGCACACACCCTTTCTCACCCCTGCAACTCCCATCTGCTGAAAACAATACGGACCCCTCGCCCTCCCTTTGCAGAGCGCTCACATGTGCATGCACGTTTTTCCTCTGTTCTTTCTGCTGTGTGACACTGAGAGGAAGGACTGGACCGCCCAGCACCAGAACATGCTGCACCATGTAGGAAACAACAACACGGCTGTGCTGCATGGTGTGAAACGCTTCAGGGTGGTCGGGCCAACGGAGACAAGTCCACAAGCTGGAAGAGCGTCAATTACATGTGTAGATGCACCAGAAATGCCACAACGCAGGAAGATCTGACGTCTATGGGACAAAGACCAGCTCAGACAGCGAGCAGAACTATTAGCCAAGTTGAACATGAGATCCCTGATGCGCTCTGGTTACAACGACCAAACCCAAACTCCTTTATTCCTTCAGCTAGCTGCGTTCAAAAGATGGATTAATAGAATCTGAATCCATTCTCATATCAGTTCCTATAGATCGATCCATAAGTCCATAGATTGATTTATTTAATACATTTCTTTGGTGAACTTTGACCTTTCATCCACCATTGTGCACTACATGGGAAGAAATGAAAACAGTTAACATGGCATCAGAAAGTAGCAGCGGTCGCCAGGTCCGGGTTTTAAAAACGATCAAACGTTTCAGGTTGCAAAATGAAACCGTTTCGGGTTCAGAAAGCATCAACAGAACGATGAGCTTGATGAAAGCAAAGCGATTTGCAAGACATGTCGATCCTGAGGAAACTCACTTTGTGACCATGATATCATATCCAAGTTCTCAACGGCAAAACTTTACACCCACCAGCCGATGCTGCACGTTGTCTTAAAGTAACTGGGGCAACTAGAGACTTTGTACAGGATAAGCTCCCGTATTCCCTGTTATGTTCTGTTCGGAATAACCCGCAACACAAACTGTGTAGAAACTGTTAGTCATTACTATTATTACCTGCCCTGACTGGCGCTTGGGTTAGAACGACAACACAGTCAAAATCTCAACATCTCGTGTTTCCTGTTTCAAAATAAAAGTTCTGTCTAAGGTAGTTAACCAAAACATTACAATCTATGGTTGAAAACAAGGGTTCAGGCGGTTATGAAGGTTGCAGAGCTGCATTATGTTAGAGGAAAAGTCATTCCTAACATGTATCAGTCAGTAAAAGAAAATGTCAAAATGAAGCTTCAGTCAGCAGAGAAGGTGGCATTACATGTGATACCTGGTGGACATCTGTGGCTACAGAATCTTGCATTAGTGTGACATGAATCTCCTCATATGTACTACAAACTACAGAAGTCATCTTTAACTTCTGACATTTTATTAATTGTTTTGTTGAATGTCAATATAATGCTGGTATTAATATGTTTAATAGCAAAATACACATATAATTTAACAAAAAACTAGGATGCACGATATCTTTTTTTAAAAACAGATACCGATAAACAATAACTTTCCGCTGTTTAAGGCCGATACGATAACCGATACGATAACCGATACGATAACCGATACGATAACCTATTTGTATACTTAAGATAATCTCATCAGTACTTTTACCAAAACTAAAAGTTTGCACAAAGCACATAATTAACAGCTTCTAGTGATTTGTTGGCTGTTAGATTCTCCTTTGTGTTCACACTCGAGTGTTTAGGTACATGTAGATGTCAGGCCACTGAAAGTTTGGTTATTTCTTCATGTCCATAAGCCGATCCTGTAAGAAATACAGGTTCAGTACTCACGTATTTTTATCAGGTGCACGTTTATTTAAATAACAGGCACGATCAGCGGCTTTCCGTATAGTTGTTTATAGCGTTAAGAGTTTGAGCTTCTGGGGACAGGTCTACATGCATATCGTTCATAAACGTTGCAAGGCGTCTATACTGAACTGAATTCACTGGGTGGGTATCAGTGGGTCATTTTTGATGAAAGGTGCAGCTACATAATAACTCCAACGCATGTCAACGTATTTGCTTCAGTCTGAAGCTTCTTTTTGTGATTGTTGAAACCCCAAATATACCATGTAGGGTCTGTTTTTATAAAAATATGAAACTAAGTTGCTTTGTTTTTTTTGTTATTTGGCCTGTTTGGTTTGCAAAAAGACTTTAAAATATTATTTAAAATGATGATATTGATCCATCAAGCATTTAGTCGCCTTTAATGAGTGTCTCTGGAGGGTCTGTCTGATGTTTTAGTAACATGTGCAATGTAATCATGTAATAATTGCAGCTATTTAATAATAAATGGTTTATATAGACATCACAAGAAGAAACACTTGCAAAATGTGCAAAACAAAAATCAGGAGGTGCACGACTGGTTTCACCAAAAAACCTGGGAATACCAAACTCTGAGTCAGCATTTACCCAGTTGCCACATCAATAATGCAAAGTAGAAACTTTATCCGTCATGTTGCAAGAAATGAGACAACATGGTACAAATTTATGTTGTAATGAATGTATTTTACACGGACAGCTACAAATCTCCCATCAATAAAAGATGTTCCACAGCGCTCAGAGGTGAAAGATGCTTCTGAATGATCATGCAGAATGAGTTATGGATGCGTTATGTTCTGTTTCATGTCCTGCAAACAAATAAAAGCAGAAGTCTGCGCTAATCTGCATGTTGACTCAACTATAAACATTACAATCAAAACCAAGCAAAAACAGATGAATGTCTGCTTCTCTCACTGACGACGGACCACCAACGTGTCTGAGGCCCGGCTGCTAAACACTCTTCTTACTTAGAGCTGCAGCAGGTCCCGACACACTCAGCAGCAGCTACGTCTGCAGGATTAATGGTCATGTTCACTGGCAAAGCCTGCCGTCAGGAAAAGAACAGCGTCCAGTCAACCTGGCAATATCCTGTTGCTGGTGTGTCTGTGCTGGTGTGTGCTCATCTCCGCAGCAGCCCCCCCACCCGTGCTCATACTATTACATTTCCACTGTCATTTAGAAACTGCAGCTGGAAATGTTGGGACATGTGGGGCAGAGTTCATGCACCAGATCCTAATCACACTTCATATATCCTCTGCTTGGGGCCGTATTTCATTTTCATTAATCACACGGAGTTTCACGGATTCATTTCATTGGTGAAAAGTACATTTTCCGCCTCATCCATCATGAACTGGTTCTATCAGTGACTACTGCGTTTCAGTAAAAATGTAATGCATTACTCTGCTGAGCAACGTCCAGCAGCACACAGAGACCGGCACACACCTACTCGGGGGGTGTCCAAACATTTAGTTGCAATTACAGTCATTGTGATGTCAGGGACAGTCTGCGTCGTGCTTGCTCACATCCAGCAAAGTCACCTCCACATATGAATGAGGGTCAGAGCGAAGCTGACGTAGCGTCCCGACTGAGGACAACGAACAGAATTTTTACGAGTCTGTGTGACTCAGCTGTGGAGAGCTAAATGTGTTCATCTGTGCTCTTAAATACACAATAATACACGTCAATATATATGTGTTTAGCATTTTTACAGGCTAAGATTAGCTACTTAACACTTTAAGAACGTTATTAGATTTCCTGCTATTTGGTGAAAAACATGATGGATTAAAGTAGTTTTTAATATCGTAAGAGACCAAACAAGTTGGATGGACATGTTTACACTCACGGGTCAAAAGCAGCCAAATGTGTGCAACGCTCTACAGCATCTAGACTCCCACTTCCTGGGCTTCAGCAAGGCTCTGATATGTGGCCCGGGTGGAGCTTCCCGGATGGATGAGGAGCCGAAACCAACTTTAGTAGCTTAACAACACATATAGTTTGGCTACAGCATAGCTCTGAAAAAGGAAATGCAACAAAGTGCAAGGTGTGCAGGTCATCTGAGGACACAAATCAAGGTTCTGCCAAAGAGCAGTGGTTGCTATAACGATGAGGTGATGCAGCACTAAGCTGGAGAGTCGGTGCAGCTAAATATCCAGATATATTAAAATGTAAAAACGCAACCCTTTAAACTTAGAGCAGCAACCATCCGATTCTGTAGAACTTTCCATCAGCATGTGGATTATTGTGATACTGCAGAACGCCAGTAAAGCAGGAAAACACTTCCTGTCACCGGAGTGTCGTCCCAAAACAGTAGGGGTGTCACGATTTCGATTTTCTATCGAAAACGATCGAAACTTCATCACGACCTCGGGCATTGAAGTAAAAGAGAGGATCGGAAAAGAGCAACACTGGTCCAGCAAACTATTCCATCCTCATTTGCAATAAAACTGACAAAAAAAGGCATCTGAGTTACATCACTGTCCCATCACAGTGTCTCAATAATGATTGTGACTGCAATTTGTTATTATTAGTATTCTGTTTGTTTGTGTTGTTTTTTAACTGGACTGAGAAGATTTTTACTTTTATATTGTAAATAAATTTCAATTTGACTAAGGCAGACAAATGTGGTATATTATATATTATACTGCTTATTTGTCCCACATCTTTTGAAATAAGAGTTACTGTGTAAAATTTAATTATTAAAAATAAAAATTGTAGAATAGACGAGTCTAAAAATTGCAAAGGCCATTGTGCTGTAAGAAAATTATTTCATTTTTAAGAAATTGAGTATCGAATTGAATCATCAACCCAAAGTTGAAAATCAAATCGAGGATTTGGAGAATCGTGAGACCCCTAAAAGACCGAATGTGTGAGAACTGAAAGCCCCACACTGGTGTTCGAGGCGGTACACTTTCAGTCAGAACCTGATGTGTCTGCAATGTTGGGATGAAGGCTCAGGGAGTCATCATCATTATTCAGATTCAAACTCACACAATCAAGTCTTCTACTTTTAATTGGCACACATTTTTTAGAAAATCTAAAAATAGCCTTTCTTGTTACCTGTAACCAGGAGGTTATCTTTTCCCCACATCTGTCGTTTATCAGCAACTTTAGCGAAAACCGCTGGCTGCATTTTTGTGACTTTTTTCTGAGAACGGTTCTAACTCAGATCTCATTTCATTTCTGCAGTGATCTGGAAGGAATTGTGGACGCAGGATGTTTTAAATGGATTCTTCACAATGTGGTGGAAATGAGCAGCACTCTCCTGATGTCTAACTCCTTTGTTTTAGGTTGCTTAATCGAGTAATATGTAACATTTCCATCATTTCTCCAGCTAGAGATGCAGAATATAAGTAAACAAATGGAAAATAGAGCATTTTTATTCTTGTTTCTAACTATTAAAACATGAGCAGTGCTTGTCACAGTCACTTAGTCCAACAAACAGGTACGCAAACAATGAAAAGCAAAAACTAGCATTAACATTTATTTGCACTAAGCTGAAAACATCTCGGATGCCAACTGTACCTTGTTCCCGTTTTTCCTTGATCTCCAAAAAGGAAAGATGCAGCAGAAGAAATATTTTGCCCAAGTGAACACGGTGGTGAGACACCAGCCAAGCCCGCCCATCCTCCCCTGAAAGCCACCTCCCGTCCTCTCCTGTCTGCTCCTTCACTTCGGACCTCCCCTCCTCTGTAGCCTGTCCTTCAACGTCCGCCTCCAAAGTCTCTTTTGACACTTACACTTGGACAGAATACTGGAAGAGCCTCTTATCCGAGTCATGGGGAGGTAGATTTTCCTACGGTTTCACAAACTGGAGATCCCCCCCCACATGTGTTCTTGCCTCTTATATGCCCCTGCAGCATCCCTCCATCCTGCCTCTTCCCTGGATGCTGTAAGAGCTTCCATTCAAAGCATGAGGAAGAATAGGATTAAGAGAGAAGACAGAAGTGGGCGGTGGTGGGATGGGTCAAACAGAGCCGTCTAGTGTAGAATGATGCACTTAAAGTGATGGAAAAGGAAGGGGGGGTCTGCATTTTAATGTTGAATAGAGGGGCCAGCATGATGTGAAGCAAAGAAAGAACAATGAATGTCTGATGTGTTGTGCGCTAAATATATTCTCAACGCTGCAAATGAAGCTTTAAACACGATGATGATACTTTCCAGCAGATGACTGACGGCTTCAAAAAAAATCTGCAGATTCACACAAGTTGGGCAAAGATGTGAATAAGGTGTATGTATGTGTCCCGAGGCTGTAATGTCTTCGGAGGAGTGTTGTGGTGTATTTATGGCTGTCGGGGAGGGGCGCGGGGGCTAATGAAGACTGGCAGACCCAGAGTAAGTAGAAATGTTCTGTGCTTCCATATGTTACTGTATCATCTGGTTCTGTTGGGACTGAGGTCTGCATCTGTGTCAGAAATCAAACCATGTGATTAAAAAACACCCTAAAGCTGATCCAGAACATTTAGTTCCATGTTCTGTCAAACGCTGCACTTGCTAAATATATTACAGAACAATAAAGAGTATCTGTCTGCAACTCCATCCTGATTTCCTTTTAGAGAAATAAGCGGAAGCCTGTGGCTTCTCACTGAAAACACAGTAAGATCGGCCTTTTCGGCTGTATTCTTAGCTGCTTCCTGGATTTTACTTTGGTCAGTCTTTTCCAAAGTCTGCTCCAAATCTGAACCAAAACAACTAAAAAAACATCCATACACAGCTCAGCTAATTCTATATGGAAAAGCACGTGCACATCCTTAGATTTAAAACAAGTGAGATATGTGGACAGGGTCTGCCTAGCAGGTGGTTAAGGACTGACCGCATGTTGCCCAAAACCATTCAAAGATCAACATAGAAAGATCCATAAAATCTCAGCATATAAAGGATTCACAGATTGATCAAAGTCTCTCACTGATCTATCAAAACCAGCAGTAACCAAAGAAACCTGAACACTAATCAAGCTAGTCACTATATATACCAAATTTCACGACCACAAGGCACTTAAAAGTCTTACATTTTCTATGGACACAGTAAAAAAACAGGGAAGCAAATGAACACGGACCAACAGATTAATAGAAGGAAGAAATGATCTATAAAAACTTATAAAATCTTATAAAATGTTAGTCTGAGCAACAGACACCACGTTTACTTTGGATCTCTGCCAGTAAGCAGGACTTCTTAGCAGCGATCCAAAATAAACAAAACGCAGCAGCCAGCAGAGACGAAGCGCCTGGAACCGACTGTGCATCAACAAGCTACCAGTAATTAACCAATTAAATAACGTTTAAAAAGATTCATGGACCAGAAGCTGGGACGCAGCAGCAACGAGGGATCCAAAAGAAACCAACATTTTTCACATCCTGAATTCTGATCACGGTGAACAGAACTAAAAAACCGGCACCATGAATCCGTCGCGGTTGAGTTAAACCTCCTGCATTTGATGGGAGCGACTGTGCAGAAAACTCCAATAACACTGGATCTAGTAAGTGTTGATGTCCTCTAATGTTACTCATATGTGATGGGGTCGTTAGATATTACGCAGGTAAACATGCATGTTTTACCAATATGTTGTAACGTGTCCGCGGCCTAAAACCCGGTGTGCCTTATGTGTGTGTTAAATACAGAAAAAGCACCCATAACTAAAACTGTGCCCTATAGTCATTATATATATATATAATTTATATATATAATATTTAATAATATTTGCAGTTGTGAATTCACTGAGAAATACACAAGGAGAATAACTATACTGAGGACACTGTGGTTCCTGCTTGCAGAACCTCTGAGGTTTGAAGGTT
>JBAMHX010000014.1:26315196-26326099 GCA_037177515.1 Pseudomugil tenellus
TTTTTTTCCGGATGTCCTGGGACAATTCTCTCCTTCGCTTTCTGTTGTCCATGTTCAGTGTGGTACACACCTTTTCATCCCATGATGCACTGAGGACTTCCATTTATTATCTCTGCTGTTTATTTTCCATGTATTGGACAGTACTGACATCATTAACCTATTTCTCTTTTTTCTGCAGGTCTTATTTCTCATTTCTTCCTATTTCCAGGTCTTACTTTTTATTTTCCTTTATCTGCAGGTCTTCCTGGATAGAAGCTGTAATGTATATTAATCTGTCTTTCCTGTCCTCTCTGATACCCAGCGAGTCGAGGCAGATGGCTGCCTTACCTAAGCCGGGTTCTGCTGGAGGTTTTACTTTCTGTTAAAAGGGAGTTTTCCTTTCCACTGTCGCCTCATGCAGCTCAGGATGGGAGATTAGATTGAAGTCAATATTCAATGCAATCTAGCTGGTTCCCTATATAAGGCTATTTTTATGAATTGGCCGATCTCTGAAGCGCCTTGAGACGACATTGTCGTGAAATGACGCTATACAAATAAAGTTGAATTGAATTATTGTTTCTTTGTTGTAATCTGGTTAAAAATGTTAAAAGTCCTGTCATCAGACATCAGGAAATTATGTAAGTATGTTATAAAAGAGCACAATGTGACCCCTTGAGATAGATTTTCCTCCAGCAGTACCTGTCGATGAAGTTCGTGGTCATAAAAACTATTCTGGCCTCGGATGAAGCCACTCCATCAAGTGAGTTAAGCAACCCGCTGAAGGTCAGTCTTCCCATTCCCTGGTAGGCCAGAGGGTCTGAAAGGTGGAAAGAACCGATTTAGTGTTGAATCCAACTGCAAACCAAACTAGAGACACAGAGATAACTTTACAGGTTTCATTACCAAAAGACAACCTTTTCTGAACCCTTTAACCTGCTTTAAAATGGGTTTATACTAACAGATGCTAATAGATACATTTTAATTCTGAGAATAAGTAAAAACCACTCAATCTTCCTGTTCTTTACTTTCAGTGGGAAGAAGTTCTCGGCTCACAAAAGCAGCGTCTACGTCCTCCAACAGAATGATGCTTTGCTGTGGCGCCACGCTGAGGAGGTGGTTCAGACGGTCATCTGAAAGCGTTCGGTCACTTAGACTCATCAGACAGATGCTGTAGCCTAGCTCACCTGCCAGTGCAGTACTGAAACACATAAGTCACCAAAAAGCTGCACATATAAAAAATGGAAACCGTCTCACATGTACGCTGATGTAGCTACTTACATAAAGCTGCTCTTTCCGCATCCTGGGGGGCCATACAGAAGATATCCTCTCCTGTAGGGGATACCTGAGAACACAACCAATCTCTTTTTAAATCATCTTTACATGAAGGATCCATTCTTTACGTGTATAGTCAAATCAGCTGCAAATCTTACTTTAGATCCATGTTGATCAAAGTTTCCTCATTTTATACACAATATATCTTCATTTAATGTTTCTAGTTTCTTAATTTCATTATTTTATGTGTTACAGACTGCTCATAGATGTAAATAAATAAAGGAAAATGTAAATAAAATCAGAAGGCAATACAAATGTCATAATCCCGTATTGTACTCCCCGTTTGGGACTCTGGGTGAATCTTTCTGCGTCCACGCAGTGCTTTCCAGTAGATTCATGTCCGTTTTTAATGCAGTGCTGCCTCAGGACCCAAAGATCACCAGCATCTACTTTAAACCCGACAGCCTTATCCCAGCACACAGACATTCCTCATATTTCTCTGAATCCGTTGAGGTTATAGAATGAGGTGTTGGGCTCTTCAAAGTTTATTTTCAGGGATATTTATCTTAAATTGTTCCACAATTTTAGTCAGTTTGTCTCAGATTGGTGAACCTGTCTGCCTCTCTGATGCTCCTTTTACAGCCAGCATGTTTCAGAGCAGATGCCAGGAGCTTTAAACGCTCCTCCAGCTGTTTTTGATATGAACCTGTTACTTCTCCAGCCTTTTGTTTCTCCTGGTCCAACTTTTTACAGATGTGATGCTGCCATCAGATTAAAACTCATTATTAATGAACCTATAAAACGTTTCAATTCGTGTCAGAATCTTGTTCATGTTCTACTGGGAATAAAATATTGGTAAAATATTGATGAGATTTGGAAATCATTACTTTCTTTTTATTTAAGTTTCACACAAACTCCTACCTTTAGTAGGACTAGTGTTGTAAAATTATTTCCTGTATATTACTTTTTTTTAGTCCATGCAGAGGACTCCAGATTAAATAGGAGATATTTCTTACTGGACTTGTGTTACCAAACATTATGAGCCTGTATCAGGAAAGGTTGAAATGGTTAGGAAAGGCCTGCAAACACCTGATCGCTGAATTTATTTCAAAATTGTGTACAACATAAAAACCAAAATGGTTTATTTTGTACTTTCTCTCACCAAGTACTACACTTAATTTATTATTGCACATCCATTTTTCCATTTTCATGGTACAAGACAGTCTCCAACGTGTTAAAGCTGTAAAAAAAAACAAACAACCTAATTTAATTTCTTGAAAACAACATTCTTCAAAGAAATTTTGAAGATGATTTCCAGGTTTTTCCCTTTACAGTGCAGAAAAGTCTGAAGGATTCAAAACACGAGTTACTGAAGAGGTAAAAACTGGACACCTGTGAGCTTTTAATCACTTAAACAGCAGCGTATCACGAGTTGTTATTAATCACTAGCTGATCAATCAATATGTAGTACTAAAGTCTACTATAGGTACCTGCAGAAATACTACTTTAAATGTTGTTTTGCATGGAAGGAAACTTTTAACCGTTCATATTTGTCAACTTTTCTGACACTCATTACACTTCTAATGAAGAATAGTGACATTTGAATTAAAACACACTTCCAGACCACATCTTCTCTAGAAGTATTATGGGTACTTAGACTGAGCAGCCTGCAGTGGTGACCTGTCTTCATTAGAAAATATGTGGCGGATCTCAAATCTTATACTGTTGCACATATTGCTTATTTTACTCCTGAAACAGTTTATCAGTTGCTGAAACATTCATATATTATAGAAGCTTCATTATCTGTTTTTGAGATCTGTTAAATTTTTGAAATGCAAAATAAATGTGCTACAAAACAATATTTGATTAGACTGAATCGTAATGATCTGGAGTTAATTCTGTCAGCAAGAAGGAAAAAGTACCACCAATGGATATTTTACCTCTATCTGTGTACCATTTGGGGTTGCCAATAAATTCCTTCACATCATCTACGATCCTTTGAGAGACGCCAATATCCAGTACGACAGAACTAAGAGGTCTGCGTCGCCGTGGAAACCCGAAGGGCCTCCACTCAGCACCCATGGCTGTGTACATCACTGTCCGCCCTTCCTCCTGCTTCAGGGCCAGTTCTCTGGCTGCAAAATATGATGCAAGTCTGCGGTGAATGGCGAGCTGAGCACAAACAGACATGAAATGAAAAAAGGTCAGACATGTACAAGCTGTACCTTCCTGCAGGATATTAAAGAAGATTTGCCTGTCTCTGCCTAAAGCAGTGAAAGTGACAGACTCCCAGGGTGTTCCAGTGTGAAGATCCACCATCTGCTTTTCTCTGGTCCGCTCCACCCTTATCCACTTCCTCCCATACCTGCAGACCACATTGGACGACTGCGTTACAAGTTCTGCTTTCAACAGACAGAATGGCCAATCGGATTGATGAATTATATGAACAATCACTAAAACAAGCAACAAGTCCGACTCCTAACAACTAAGTATACACACACACAGCACCACACTTAAAGTCAGGTCATTTGAGATTTTTTCTGACCATATGATGTGGTTTCCAGGGCTGGGGTGGAAGTCAAACTGCGTGTGAATCCGTCCACTCTCGTGTGCCAGGTAGGAGGTTTCCACACTGAGGTGCTGAGTGTGTCTGGCATGTTTGGTGATCCAGCTCAGCAGCCAGTGGTAACTTTTATCCCTGCTGGGCACCTCCAGAGTGATCATATAGTTCCTGCGGAAGAAGATCATCCCTACCTGGGCACCTTTTCTGGCCACTGCTAAGGCTGTCCCAACCCCAA
The DNA here is from genome assembly GCA_037177515.1 of Pseudomugil tenellus. Lineage (NCBI taxonomy): Eukaryota > Metazoa > Chordata > Actinopteri > Atheriniformes > Pseudomugilidae > Pseudomugil > Pseudomugil tenellus. The sequence goes on from JBAMHX010000014.1 coordinate 26,319,246, forward strand.
CCAGACCAAAACCAGCACCAAAGTAGGGGTTGTCCTTCAAGCCGTCCAAGAAGTCAGACAACAGCATGATGACAGCTTCTGCTTCCCTCTTCTGAAGTCAGACACTATGGATGCCGTTACGCTTTGAGACAAAGACTAATTTACCGATCCATCCCTTATTCCTGTCTTTTTGTAAAAGAAAGAAATCTTTGATTGGCTTAAAACTTACTGCTGATCATGTAATTATATGTCAAAAGAAAGCAACTACCAACGAGACAGCCGTTAATGTTGCATTATAAATATTGAACTTAGTTGTTTTCTCGGTCTTCATCTCACACGGTTACCGGGGAGGAATTTGCACAACCCTGAATAAAAACATACAGCCACCTACAATGTGAATATGTGCAACGCATGGACACGAGTAATATCAGCAGCAGCGACCTCTACTACACTTCCTGTGTTTCATGAATAGCATTCCGAGTTAGAGCGACTGCTCGCGATTATTCGTTCCACTTTTATCGGTAATGTGTAATGTTGACATTATTTGTTTCCCCCTTCCAAGCCATGATAGAAACTACTTGAAACAAATGCTGGATAAGTGGCCGTTTGCATTTCAAAAGGTTTGCACGACTACAGTCAAAATAATTAAGAATCAGAAACGAAGTCAAAACGTTTGCGGCAACAATCACAAGATGCTAGCTTGGTTAGCTTTAACGGTGCAGCTGTTAGCCTCAGCTTATTTTCACTCACATATAAACTAAATATTATTAAAATTGCGTGGAATATTGGCGGCTACCTCATGGTGTAAAATGTGGATTATATATGATTTACAAGCATTAAATATGTTTTTATAAACTAGACAGCAGCCGGACAGCGAAACGAGAACGTTTGGTGTTTAGTTTAGCAGAGAAGACGGTACAGTAAAAAGTCGGGCGGTAGGTCCAATTCCACATATCATTTTATCTGAATTTAATTATGTCAGCTGTGTGAATGTTTATTACTTAATTTCGACAGTAACATTTTAATTTACAATCTTGATTATAAAATGTCATTTAATCTGGTAGAAAACCAGCTATTTACAGCAAAAAGTTGCAACTTTAGTTTTCTTCTAATCCCCTTTCCTTGTTCCTTGTTTTACAGGCACGATGGACACAAAGGAAAACACCAGTAGTAAATGTGGACAGAGGTTCCTAGACCCCACCACCCCACCCAGGAAAGGACAGCGAGACAGTTACAAATGTTCCCAATGCGATAAGAGGTTCTCCAAGACAGCTGCACTGAAGCATCATTTTAAAAGTAATCACAGGGATTGCAGCCTCCAGGGTCCATTCACCTGCTCTGAGCAAGACTGCCAGTTCCGCATCGCAGATCGTTCGCAGTACCAAGCCCATTTAGTGTCCTCACATAGTCTAAATCTCGTCTCCTGCATTTACCGGTCCTGTAGAGCCTCTTTTCTCACCCAGGATGAGATGGAAAGCCATCGAAAGAGTCATTTACCATTCGGCTGCTTTCACTGCAAGTTTGTTTCTGATAATGCGAAAGAGTTGAAGGGTCACTTGTTGACACACAACCACATGAGAAGTAACTGTCAAGGTATGGCGGAAGTTTTGATTAAAAATGGAAAACTAAATGTGGAAAAACATCATTATATTGTTACATCTGTTCATAGGGAAGACATCTAGGGCAACTTGCGCTAATGGAGGAAAACTTAATCAGGTTTCCCAGAGGGAAAAAAGAAACCTGAAATTTATCCCAGCTTTGGATTCATCTTCACCACAAGACAAGTCTGAGGAAGAGCATGAGGGTGAAGGGGGTAGAAAAGGCAACTCTTCAGCAGTGGAAGCTGCAGAAATGCCTTCCAAAGGTACGCACACCATACCTTTACACCCGCTGCTCATTCACCTGCTTTTTCAGCACTTTGTCATTGTAGCTGTATACTTAGACATTGTTCTATAATCTATATGAGCTGAAATGCAGACGTTCAGCTCTAATTTGTGACATTTGCTTTCAAATTGGAGTAAAGCTTTAGAAATAGCTGTTCTCTAAAATGTGTCTGCCCCTGTTTCAAGGAATTCAGAGGTAATTCAGTTCAATTCAAACACCTTTATTTATCCTCGAAGGGTAATTCTGTTTACAATCTACCACACGGGTAACATGAAAACATCTGAACAGTTTACTCTCATTTCATGGACTCCATATCTATTCATTTGTTAAGCCATCATCAAACAAGTAGTTGAAAAGTCTGAAGTTAATTCCAGATGTTGTGTTTGCATTTGGAAGTTGTAGTGATGAGAAAGGTGTTTAACTCTGCTTGTTGACCACTGCTTCTTGTTCAGAAGCTACAGGTTCTCAATGCAGTCTGTCAGTCTTTGAATTCCTGCCTTTTTTGCTGCTAGTCATCATCTCTGATCTCATTTTCTGTAAACCTACTGTCAGTAAAGGCCACTAGAACCTAAAAACCCTTAAAAACAACAAAGCAAGGCTCTCGATGGAAGCAAGAAGTTGTTATCCAAACACAAAGCTTAGGTAGTACCAGTAAAACAGTCTGGCATGCCTGCTGGGCACCTACAGAGTGATCATGTAGTTCCTGCAGAAGAAGATCATCCCCACCCGGGCACCTTTTCTGGCCAATGCTGAGGCTGTCCCGACCCCAACCAGACCAAAACCAGCACCAAAGTAGGGGTTTGGAAGGAGTTGTATCAGTATCGAATCTACCACATAAACCAAATACAATGGTTTTAACTCCAAAATGTTTCATTGGAAACAATTTTTCAATTATTATTATTATTATTTCAATAATTCTTTGAATTAAATCTGAAGGTCTGAACTTTAATTAATAATTATAAATACTTTTTTAATCCCCAGAAGGAAATTCCAGTTTACAGTTCCAGTAATTATGTCTCTGTTGTTTCATTTCACATCCAATGTGTTTACAGACAGAGCTCAAACTATGAAAACTCCGAATGTTTCTGGGACTGATTATACATTCTTGTCTCTCAGAGTACGTTGCAGAGGGATCAGAGCATATTTATCGAACCCACATCTGCCCCAAATGTCGCCGCTGCTTCAAGATGCGCTCCCACCTGCAGGAGCACCTCCGTTTGCATTTCCCCGACCCCAGTCTCCAGTGTCCCACCTGCAAGCGTTTCTTCACCAGCAGGAGCAAACTGCGTATACATCGACTCCGTGAGGCCGGTGAGAAGATCCACCGCTGCCACTTGTGCGAGTACTCCGCTGTGGAGAAAAACGCTATTTGCCGCCATCTCGTCAGCGTGCATGCTGACGAGGCGCAGGTTCCCTTAAATGGCCTCGCTTACGTTTGTCCGACCTGCGGTGAGAGGTTTCACCAGAGCAGGGTGCTGAAAGCTCACATGAAGACGCACAACATCGCGTCGCACAGCAAGCCGCTGCCCTGCTTCCACGAGAGCTGTTCTTTCCAGAGCTGTCTGCGTAAAGACCTCATTAAACACGCTGCTGAGGTGCACGGACTCACAGCCGCGGCGTGTCGTCACCACGCTTGTGGCGCCATCTTTCAAAGCAAGGCGGACATGGAGGCTCACTATCGGACACATCTCGCCTACCACTGCTCAGAGTGTGATTTCTCCTGCTCCAATAAACTGATCTTCCTCCAGCACCAGCGACATGGTCACTCTGGGAAGGAAAAGCTTCGCTGTGAGTTCTGCACCTTTGTCACCTTTAACCCCGTGGAGTTTGAACAGCACGTCGGGCATTTGCACGCCAACGAGAAGATCCACCGCTGCTCTCAGTGCAGTTACGTCACCTCACATAAACGCGGTTTGAAGCGACACCTGCTGATGCACAGCGGTGAGGATGAATCCATTATGTCATATAATCCTCATCTTCCTGTATTTCTAATCCTTATATTTGCTGAACGGGGAGCTTCTGTTGATATTTTTTACCTTTTCTCTCCAGGTGAGAAGCCCCATAAGTGCAGTCTGTGTGAGTTCAGGTGCAGAGATGAGTCCTACCTCTCCAGACACATGCTCACTCACTCAGAGGACAAAAACTTCATGTGTGCTGAATGCGGATATGTCACTAAATGGAAGCACTATCTCAACGTCCATATGAGGAAGCATGCTGGGGACCTCAGGTAGATACTCCTCATATCATTCTAGTTTAAATTTATGTCATGATTTAGCTTTTGGAGCTGCAAGGTACAGATACAGAAGCCAAATATGATGCAGTTTAATTAATTCTGATTATACCTGAATGACATGCTCTGTTTCAGTATCTGAAGTTTCAAATAAACTTGAATTTAATTAATATATTCATCTGTTAATGATAGCTGTAATGCGTGTCCTACAACCCCTGAACTAGATTAAGAGCTTTGCATTTATTCAGATACATTCATGAGAGGGATATAAATGCAGTATTATGTATATTTAATGTGCATAATTCAATGTTTACAGATATCACAAATTCTGCCAAAAACTTGATTCAGCATCCAGCGATCAGTATGAGGTTATATCACATGTTATTCCATGAAGTCACTTTCATTCATATTAAAGCACAAAATTCAGCTTAAATATTATTTCTGAGCTCAATCAGACATTTAAATAAAAAACAATTACAACAAACTTATGCAACAAGTGCAAAACTCTTGAACTCTCCTCACTTCTTCATAGAAAACAGAAAATAAATGTGGTTTTTATTATTACTTTTAAATGTAAATAGAAATATCGTGACAAAAACAGTTTGTACTAGTTTAACAATGTTAAAAATAAATTATCAGTCTGGATCGTTTTATTTTTCATCACAGTCTGAACCCTTTTAGATAAATCTGCTATTCATGTACTTCAGGGATAGTTCTTGAAACTTCTTAAAAGACTTTTTAAAGCTCTTTAGAAGTTTCTGCCTTTTGTTCTGTCTTGTCCAGATGATCTCACGCTGCTCCCGTAATGCTGAGGTCAGGACTGAGTTCATCCCTCCATCATTATTCTCACTGGTTTTCACTTTAACGTTTCCTTTCCTAAACAAATAGCTTCATGACAGCCATGTCCCATAGAAGCCATTTCTGATGAGGCTTCAGCCAACAGTAGATTGATCACCTGATGGTGCAGATGCATCTCTCAGGGGCCTGTATCAGGTCTTTGCTGGATTTCAGATCCTGTTAGTTTTATAGTTTTGTAGTTTTGACACTGCCAGAGATGAATAAACTCATAAGGCTGATTTAAAAACAAAATTATTGTTTTTATTGTGAATTTGTTTTAAAATGTGAAGGAGGGATCACTTAACAAACTGGTTTCCATTACAGACAAGCCATCCCACCTCCTCCTTGCCTCTCCCTTTTTTCACATCAGACTAATTCAGTCCTGCTGTTATTAAGAAACATTAACTCACATCTTTGTAATATAATACACCATTGTGCTTTACATCTTTGTATAAATAAAACAATAAAAGAAGCTAAGCTAAACAATTTAAAAAAAAAAAAACTCCTCTGAAAGGTTGCGTTAATGAATGAGTGGGAAAATGTCCAAATTAAAAAAAAACAAGGGCTTCAAAAAGCACTAAAGCTCCACTGCTGGACTTACATGGCTTTCCAGTGAGTCATCTACCTAACGAAGGCTAATTCAGCATCCGCCTTACATCCTGTCTCTTTTCTGAGCTCTCTATCATCAGGTGAAGTCAGTATGATGTTGTGTCTTCTCTTATCTCCTGCTCTGTCCCTTTTTCTTTGTCTCTCTTCCACTGATTGTCCTCTTGTTCCTTTGATGAATCACCCATGTTGGATGTTCAAAAAGCCCAGCGTGTTGGTATCTACTTGTTTACGCATGATACAGCGCTGTAAAGTGAAACGCAGCTACCCGATGCTTCCTGAGTTCTAGTTTTATTTAAAGACTCTTACATGCTTTGCAGAATACACAGACACTGTTCTGAAACTAACAGAATGGGAATCTGTTAAGAACATTTTTCCTGTCGGGAACGACACAACTCAGATGGTTTCCTAAGGTCAGGATGACATTAGCTTAGGACATTCAATATTAATGGATGGTCAGACCGGTACTAATTAAGTAAGGCAAATATACATGTATATATAATATATAACATAATATTTATTGTCGTAAATCATATAATTTTATTTGTTGGCTGTTTACCCAAAATAATTAGAAGACATCTCTAACACAAGTCAAACTAAAGCTCAGGTCTAGAAGGTTAAAGATGTGAAGTGTAGTTTCTCAGTATAATTGTGCCCCAGGGCAACAAATGTTCCAGAAATGTCTAAATAAATGTCTGTGTGACATCAAAATATGTCATAAGTACAGAATTTTATGATCATAGAGTAATATAAGTATTATGGCTTTGAACAGTATATAGATAAATGAAAGGTGATAAGTTTAGCTCACTCCTTTATCCACTTTATGTCTGGTTATTTCTGGACATCAAAACTGATCTAATGTTTCACAGACCTGAAGACCTTTTCCCGCATGTCTATCTGGGTATTAGATGTTCGTTACCTGAGCTGACCTGGATAAAGTGCCATTTAATGACAAAGAACCAGTGGGTCTTTTCCTCTGACTTTGATCAGCACTGTGGTATGTGGTCTGAAATTGCAACTGGTGGACATTAGGGCTGAACATGGTGTCGCATCGCTGAGCTTCTTCATCATAAACTGTTACATTAGATCTATCAATGATAAAACTACAGTTCATTTATTTTTGGTGATTTCAAAGCTAACCAAATAATAACCTTTCCTATTGTCACAATGTGTAACGTTTCCTTTATACATTCAGGATGTCTGGTTCTGGTGTCTGAATTTTCCTTAGGATTTAATATGCGTTGTTTTCTAAACGTTATTAGGACTAAAGTTTTCTTGTTCCTTCCTAGGTATTCCTGCGATCAGTGTCCATATCGTT
>JBAMHX010000014.1:26340874-26365394 GCA_037177515.1 Pseudomugil tenellus
TCCATCCATCCATCCATCCATCCATCCATCCATCCATCCATCCATCCATCCATCCATCATCTACCGCTTATTCCCAACACCTAATTCTTTTCAGGTGCCGTCTGATTAGTGGCATGAGCTGCACCTGGGTCCGGTGTGCTCTGCCACCATTTATAATCAGTTCCCAGTAGGAGCTCGGTGTCATAGGGCTGGGAGATCACCTGAGCAGGCTTCATGCTTTCTGGTTTAGGTTTTGGCATTTTGCTTTCATTTAAAATAAAATAATTGTTTGATGCTGGACCACTTGTGCCTGCCTCCCTTATTTTTGTTGCAGCCTTTGAGCCAGGCTGTAACAGACTGTAATAATGTTTTTTTTATTGACACATTGACATTTTATATTATGGTTTAGTATGTTTAGCGTTTTCCAACAGACTGATAAAGGAAGGGTCGTCTGATTTTATGATTTTATGTTCTATACAAAAATCTTAAAAATTGGATCGAAATTTGATTAAAAACTAGCAGGACTTAAGGAGTTTCTGACCTGTGGTGAAGGTAGCTGTAGAGGGATCTGTCCGTTCAGAGGGGTGGTCAACAGCATGTCACCCAGGATTTGCGTGAGGTGTTTGGCCATAAGTGTCTGCTGCTCCACACCGCAGTGATTCTCAAGGGACACGATGACGGGGAAGTCTGATGCCTGCCAGATAGAAAGCATACCAACACAAACATTTACTTTGATTTTTATAACTGTAGTCATTAAGAGCGGAAATATTTCATCTGCATATCTGCAGAGAGGTTTGATTTTCGAGAACACATTTCAATAGATCGAGATGGGAGCATTTTCTAGTGAGATATCAAAAGGTAAGAATAGGAGTTATAAGATGGTTATTTTAATCCTGATGTGGTGAACAGTCTGTTAAATACCACACATATCCAAATAAAAGCAGCTGGATGTGTCACCTGGTTTAAAATCAGGAAGGTGGATCGTTGCCTCGTCTTGAGAAATATTTTACTGACCTTTGACAGTTTGATTAATTTTTTGTTCATTTTTAAGTGATTTTTAAGCGAGCTGGCATCAGAAATAGTACCTGTAATTGGAAATCATAAAGTTACGACTAGAGGTGCAGTAAGTGGAAACTGTCTGGTAGCAAGATATCAAACAACATTTAGTGAATCTTCTTTTTCTGTGATCGGCACATAGATGCATGTACGCTTCACAGTGTATGTATGCAAGCACACTGCACACATGTTGACATGCCCCTCTGTTTTCTTTCTGTCTTTATACTTTTACTGTTATGTTTCATGTCTTACATTTTGTTGCAAACACTGATTTTATCGTTTGCCTTTTAATAGTTCATGTATCTTTAATTCAATACAGTTTAAATCTTTTGCTTTTATTTTGAAAGGCTAACCAGGGAGAAGCTTTGCAAATTAGCCTTTGCTAGAAACTTATATTCATACTATTTACTTTGTATCATTTTATGAGGCAGCGTTTTATAATAAACTTGTAAGAAATCTGCGGGTTAATACGATTCTTTCTAAACCGCTGAATTACAATGAAGCAACTATTTTGACATGATTCAGAGTTATGAAGCTTTGACACATATAAAAATAGGGACATGAGCTGGCTAACTTTCAATAATTAAAGGGCAATACCCCAAGAAACAGCAAGACACAGCGGTGTGGAAGAACAACTAGCAATCCTGATGGATTTACTGCTGAGCAAATTGTTCTGGTTCATTTAAAATAATTAGAAGTGAATGAGCTGGTTTCAGCTCTGGCTGATTCAGAACAGTAGTTTCCTGGATGATCGGAAGAATGCTAAAGTTTTTATGTGGGAATTGTTTCCTTTATGTCAGTGCAAACTGTGCAAGAGGGGGTTGTGCTGATTCCTTACAGTGACCAGAGGCGGCGCTCACCCTGAAGGCATATTCTTTTAATACTGAGACGATGTCTTTGAAGAGAATTTTAGAGGTCAGAGTGTGTCCGTGATACACGATAGGTTCTCCGTCATTGCCATCCCAGCAATCCACCTCTACACAGCGACAGCCTCTCTTCAGCGCCCTGCACACACACACACACACAAAGAGAAGCAACACTTATTTCACGACTTTACACGTCAGTGTCACATCTCCTCCCTGGAAAAATAACTTTTCTCTTTACTTTAACCCTTTGTGTGTCCCTTCAGACACTTTGTAGAATAAAAACATTCCATAGACAATATAGATTGTTTTTCCCCCATTTTTCTGGTCAGATGTTTCACTTTGCTTCAGTCATATGTATTTATATATGTACAAAACCGTTGTACCATACAATATTTCTTTTTGCTAATAGAGAGTAAAAACATTGATTGTGATCTGAGACACCAGTAACTGTGTCATATGGAAGATACTTCATTTATGTGTCTTATTTTTCATAGACACGAGTGACATGTGACAACACTGACATTTAAAGGCTGAAAGTAGTTTACTCATTTTTTATCGATTAGGACTGAAGATGACTAGGCTAGCTAAGCAAAAAAATAATATCTGTGATGTTTTTACAGCCATTTTAGGGAGAAAACATCTAATAACCTGGAAATCAGGTACATTTCTTTACCTTAAAAACGATTTTCCATAAGAATTTTAAAGTTCTGTAAGTGAAATATATTTTTACCAAAGATCTAAATTGGTGGTAAAATAATGAGAACCCAGAAAGGATAAAACCCATAAGAGACTTCAAGGGTTAAAAACATTCATTTCACTGTCAGCTGTGATATAAACCCTGTAAAGAATGTAATACTGACTTTTTACATCCCCGAGTATCTTCTGATCTACTCATTGTCCTACAACAGCCGTACAGCTACTGCGTACGGTCCTTACTGGATGTAGGCCTCCAGGCTGCTCTGTCCCACCACCTGGTCTTCCAGGAGGTAGGTGTTGTGGGAAGAGGAGATGAAGTAATGGCTGAGTGGCTGGTCCATGTCCTGGTAGAGTTCCAGGTAGTCCGGGTTAAAGATGGAGCCCTCTGGCGAGCGCAGGTACAGCTGGAAGCCGTCTAAGGACATGGAGCCTTGTTTCTTGGCTGCATACAGGTTAAGATAGACACAGCAGGTCAGATGGGTTCATGAACCCCGACAAAACTCGGCTCACTATCACTTAAACTGAACTGTAACCAAAAATAAATGATAAAATAGTTATTTTTAACATTTAGGATGAGAACCACTACTCTGTCCAGCCACACCCCCACTCACTCCTCTGCCTCAGCTCTTCATCCAACATTTCTCTTTTTCCTTTTATTTTATACTAGCACTGCACTTTTAAAAGGCTGAAGTTAGACCCAAACAAAGTGATTCTGTTCTTAATGGAGGAGTTGAGCAGCACAAACACCTGATTAACACACACACGTTTCTTACAACCAGGCAAATAAATCTAAAAACTAAGAATTTTTTTCTTCGTATTGTAATTTTTTTATATTAATTTAAAGTAAAACTTTTTTCCACAACGAAATCAGATGTTTAATTTTCTTTTGCAAATCATATATATGGCTATTTTTTGAATTGGCCGATGTCTGTGAAGCGCCTTGAGTCGACATTGTTGTGAAATGGCGCTATACAAATAAAGTTGAATTGAATTGAATTGAATGACAAAACAGGATGAATAGTATAAGTTCTGTGGACAGATCCTGTTGAAGAACTAGATTTGCTTGTAAAGATTCTGTTGGTGAGAAAAAAAAGATCTCCTGCTCAGCTTCTGAGAAAATGATCCTTCAGGTTCTTAGATGTTCTGATCAAATCTTAAACCAGTGGCGTCTGGGAGGAGGAGCAGCTTTCCAGTAAGTCCTGATCATAATCATAATGCATCACTACATACAGAACCTTAAACACAAGAGAGAACAAATCCGATTTTTCAAGGATTGCTGTCACACACCCAGCTGTTAACAAACCCTTTGTGTGGCTGCACTTTGTGAAGAAACATCTCTTCAGGTCCAGTTTGTTATTGCTGAAGACACTGCCACCATCAGTACCTGTCTCAGAGGGTTCGTAGCTCTCCATCAGCTCCTTGGCGTGCTGGGAGCTTCGCTCTCCTTCGTGCTGCTCCATCCTCAGAAAGTTTTCCAGCTCCTCCAACATTAACCTCTCTCCATCTTCGGAATAATCCTGGAACACCTTCCACACTTCATCCCTCTGAGTCAGCATCTTGTAGAAGTGAACAAACTGCTCGATTTCTAAAGAGCCGCTCTGGGACTTGTCAGCCATCTGTGCAAATAAAAGAGAAATACTGATGTGTAATCTTCATCACAATGTCTGAATCCATCCATTTTTTTACAGTGTAATTAACTCCCAAAATACATTTTTTGCTGATAAACTGTCTAAATTGGGCACTAAAAGTGCTCTCTTCTTATTTCAGTGAATTTTTTTTGGCATTTTGTTGTAAAGTTGTTTAATTTGGCAAACTTTGGTCTAAAACGTCTCAGTGCTGCCCTCTTTGGGTTGAACAGTGGCTACTGCAGTTGAATTTTGCTATTGGCCAAAGTGGTACAACTCCACATCACAGGCTGCGGCTCAGGGTCATAGATATCTAATATAAACACTAAATACGTTGTCCCCGCTGCTGGCCTATGGAGTCGGACGGGCTCACTTGGCGTCCATCTTCGGTCAGTGATCTCACTCTTTCATAACAGCTGTCTGATAATTCACAGTCTTTTTAATAAAGTCTTTACTTTAAAAACAAACATAACACCCTCATAAGGGATCTAGTCTTTATTCATGTCATCTAGTCTATTCCCCCACACTCCATTCCCCTCTGTCCGTCGGCCCCGCCCATTTCTGTGGAGGGCGGAGTCATCCTCTTTCAGTGGGTGAGTTACACTTCAACCAATTCAGGGTCACAGGTAGCTGGAGTCAATCCCAGCAGTCATCAGGCGAGAGGCAGGTACAACCCGGACAGTTCACCAGTCCATCACAGGGCAACACACACACACACACACACACACACTCACTCCTAAGGACAATTCAGAATGACCATCAACCTAACATGCATGTTTTTGGATGTTGGGAGGAAGCCGGAGAACCCACACTAACACAGGGAGAACATGCAAACTCCACACAGAGAGAGCGAGATTTGAACCAGCAACCTGCTTGCTGCGAGGCTGCAGTGCTAACCACCCCGCCACCATGCAGCCCCATGTCTGAATCCACAGTCATTTTTATCCAAGGCCCAAATCCAAGATCAAGAATAGAAGGTCAGTAGAATTATGTATGAGATGGATTAGAACTATACAAGTTCAATATATACATATACAATAAATGGACAATATAAGTAAAAAATATAGAATTAATTCGATAAAAACGGTGTAAATAATGCCAGAAGTCCAATTCTCACCGTGAACAGATGAAGAGCATGGTCTTCATTCATGTCTACGTTCATCATCTTCAGCAGCTTCTTCACCTCTTTGAAGTTCATCTTCCCGTCTTTGTTTTTGTCAGCTTTCTGAAACCAGTCCCAGACCCACCTGGGAGACGGCTGAGGAAAACTCACCTTCAGGGAGCAAACCAGGACTCAACATGGTACAGTCAGAAGGATACTGGTCCAGCCTCTCCTGCTCGTCCATTGTTTGAGCCTTGTGGATCAGCGCGCGGACCCCCTGGATCCAGGCCCGGGCCTCCTCCGGGGACTCGGCCACGAGGTCCAAGTTACCCTGGCGACCGTGAAACACCAAGGTGAAGCAAAGCTCAGCGGGAAACTCATCCGCGATGCTCAGCAGAACCTCAGACTGATGTCCCTCACGGACCGCCTCCACCTCCATCACTGAGACTGAGACATCATGAGAAGGAAATGAGGGTTTCTGTAAACGTCATGTGCATTTAGGGAAACTTTTTCTCAGCAGCCTGAATCATTCGCACGGCTCCAGCCTGGCGCCATCCAGATCCCCTGCTGCCATCATCACTTATCATCATCCTCACCAACCCCTCTTAATATTTTCAATAAGCTTCCTCTTAAGTGTACTTCCAGGTATTCCGTGTTCAGGCCGGTCTATTTATTTAGTAGCAGGACTCATCCTTGTTGTAAGACGTAGATACATTTTCATTTAAGCTATCTGAACTACACAGGACCACGGGCTTGTTGTCGCTTCCACACTCATCATTTATCTAATAAAACTGCAGATTTTGACGGGGTTGGATTGACTACGTCATCCAGGAAACAGCCCGTTTGTTCTGAATTTAATCTGAATTTAGAAATCAGTTAGATGAGCATCGATTTCACTCAATTAAGTTTATTACACTACAAAAACGGGCTTTAAAAAACAAGAGAAAGTAGGTTAATTTTCCTTGAAATAAGATCAAATTTCTTGTTCTGTTGGCAGATAATTGATGTTTCAAGTAAAATTAACCTGTCAAGAATTTCTAAAACAAATAAAAAAATCTTTAAAAACCTACTAAGTAGGAATAATTATCTTATGTTTTAAAAAATAAGCATTTGTGTTCTTGATTTGAGATGTTTAATCTTGTTATATTTTAGTTTTTGCGTTGTAAAGTAACAGATGAAAGCAGCCTGAGTGTTCCTGGACCTAGTTTTTCTTTTTTTGTTGACACCTCTGGATGTTTGAGTTGTTTGTCTAATTCTGTGATTTTTTCAGGTGCTTCGTCGGCCTCTCCCTCCTCCTACCAGCCTCCTGATCACCCATTGTTTCACCTCTGTCTCCCCATTCCACTGGTTTGTTTGCTGCTTTCCTTCCTCCCCTGCCAGATGGTTTTGTTGTTCCTGCATGACATGTCAGCCATGTCTTTGTGTTTTCTTGGGATTAAAAGTTACTTTTTGAGGGAATTTTTTTGCAATCTCCCTTGTTATTCTACATTTCTTTAATGATTTTGTCTCCTTTGGTTTCATTAAAAGCTAATTTTAACACGTGTCTGTTTATCTGCTTGAAAAAAAACCGACCTGAACTTGAGGAGGGGGAAGCTGTGCTCCATTAACACTGTCTGCATTAAGGATTTGGGTGGGGGGCTGCTTACCCTCAGGACATTCTGGATCAGTGAAAGGAATATTTCAAAACCCTCCTCAGTACAACCAGCATGCCCTCCAATGTGAAAGCAGAACCAGGAACCTAAAGAGTGGCCTCTCCTGTGACCACTGAGGCGATTAAAATGCTCCTCAGTGGCAAGTTTAGAGTTAATTTAGTTTCTAATGTGTAAAAAATTCCTTCTTAAGAGCTAAAAATTAATTTAAGTGTGGATTTATTAACCATTATTCAGATTTATCAGCCTGGCATGTGACTTCTGGCCACTGAATCACATCCATATTGCAGTTTGAGTTCTTCTCTAAGATCCAGTAGGGCAGCAGTTCACTCACATGAAACAAGTCAGCTCATATGATTTAGATAGACGTGTAGATTAGAGCCATGAGGGTTCAGATCCAGTTTTAATAAAGAAAAGATAAGGCTGGAGAGGAAATGCTGTTTCCTTTTACAACAACTTACTGAAATAAAATGAAGGAGCTGAGAGGAAATAGCATCTAAAGAATCAAATCCTTTTCAGTAATATGACTTGTTTATCCAGCTGCTTGTGTACTCACAGGTGGAGTGGCCTTTCCCTACCCATCTGGACTTGTACCAGATTGTCAAACCGTCTTCTAGAAGTCGGAAATGTCGCTGCTTCTTCCATGAGCGCGACTTGACTTTCCTCAGAGTTGACCCGGCCATCATCAGCTTGACATCTGGGTCGTCTTGGACACCTGAGGACAGTTGATCATACTGAGGATGCTAATTCATCTGATAACTGAACAAAAAAACTATTTGCAGAACCAGAAACATATGAATAATATTTCCTTACGTGAACCTTCAGAATCCATCTTTATCCTTCACACATGCCAGAGGAGACGCGCTGCCTAACAAGAAACACATGTCAGTGATCTGATCCAGATAAACACGTTTTAGAGAAGCTCCGTGTTCACCAAAACCACGAAGGAACTGAATAGCTAAATGGAAATCTTCCTCTCTGCTGTTCAACAGCAGGCTGGTTTGCTGGGTAGCCAACTGGTTAATGTCTTACAGAAGCCATGTCCACATTCCCTGCACTAACTTCTTGATGATGTGTCTTTTTGCAGAAGCATCATATGATCCCATCTATCATTCCTTATATTTTACACAGTCACAGATTCATCCTGCAGGTTTACCAGCAGCTACAGTTATGTTCTCATATAGCTGCAGTTGACGTCTTTGTCATTGTAAATGTTGGTGCTCATGATGATAGTCTGTTTGTTTCTTTCTAAGATAATTTTACTTGAAGTACAGAAGTTACGCATTTCTGAAAACTAGCGGACACGAGAGGAACTTCAAATGCCAAACACAGCTGTGATGGACGGTGGCTGTCAGGGGCCAAAATTCTTCTAGACAGAGAAAAATGTTCTGATGTTTTGTGGATCCAGCGGCTTCTGGTGCAGCCACTGGTCCAGCGATGACTGTTACTGGTATCTGCGTCGGCATGGTGTACATGAATAGTGTCGTCTAGGTGCGTCTGCTGCAGTGCTTCATTCACACACATGTAGATACAATGACTCAGTGTAAGAGAATAAAAACAAAACCGTTATTTCACATAATAATGTTATTAGATCAGCAGATTCCAATGAAAACACTGCTGAATTATCTATTAACCCTTTAATGTCTGATGTTTAATGTTTTTAATTTAACGTTTTTAATCGGTTTTTTTAACAGAGCAAAGAGAATAAATAAATTAATAACCAATAATTCAACAGCTCACAAACAAATCAGAATGATAGTAGTGCAAGAGGTAAGAAACCAGTATCTACTTGTGTATAACGGGGTTTTCTGCCCAGTTTCTACCATAAATTGTTGCATTATGTATAAAGTACAATACATTAGGTGTTAAATGTTTAATGAATGCATTTTATAAATGTAGAATAGTATTAAAAGTTGAGCGGACCCTTAAAAGCTTTAGAAGTTTCAGGAAAACAATTTAAAGATCAGGAGGGAGCTTAGACAGACGATTAGGATGCCGCCAGTTTGGCTAATGTTGGCAGACTTAGAACTGTGGACACATTTTACAGCCGACCTCAGGTCAGATCAATGGATGCAAAGGTAACAGAGGGTTATGAAGGTTTTTGGTGTTTAATTTTACATATACAGGTTTCCTGCGCATCCAGGGAAATGTTCCTAATGTTGACTATTTGCGGTGAAATGTTCCTGAACACCAGCCGCCACACTGCTGGCAGTAAATGAAGCATTGTCTTTACAAGACACACATGGCTCCATTTAAATCAGGCTACAGTGGCAGCATAAATGTGCATAAATCAGAGTTGGCTTGTGCAGGATGTGTGCTGACTAAGAGAAAACACACACACTCAGTAGTGTGTGCAGCAAGCCGAACAGAAAGCAGGAGAGTTCAAACACACACACCTCTCAGATTATAGTCTGTAAAAACATTACATTACAATACATTTTATTTATTCACATTTCTTTTCCTAACCATCCGAGCATATAAACAGCGAAAGGAATTCCTTTGTAACAGTTTGATAAGTTGCCATGAAATCTGGAAGAAATATGTACTGATCCGTTTTCAAGCCAACAAATGGTTTGATCAAAACAACCCAATCAGCTGTCTTCGATCAGGCTAAAACTGAATAATGGATGGAACTGTTAGGAGAACACAGTCCTAAGGAGAAAAAAGCTCATTTTACCTGCTAAAAGTCCCATGTTGCCCCAGTCACTCAGTCCAAACCTGACTTTGATGTGAAACCTCGCTTCCTGGATGCTCAGCTGGATTCAGACTCAGAGAAAGTGACCCATTAGAAAAAAGCCATGCTGGTCTGCTGCTGCAGTGAAACCTGGACTTCTCTGTTGTTAACAGATAACTGGATCAAACTGGACCAGAAGGGAAAGCCTTCCTGATCACAGCAGGGCTGTAAAAACTCGTCTTTCCTCTCATTGTCCTGTGTGAAGTCTTTGCCAGTTTTCCCCTGGCTGAAACTTCTCACCACAGTGTGACGGCATGAGGCACTGAATCCACATTTCACACTGAGAAAACAGATGATTCTTACTTTTCCACAACCGAATGTTTGTATTTCTCTGCCGAGCAACACAAGATGCATTTTTTGGTTGAAACGGTGGCACGCCCTCCGTCTCCCTGTGACACTCCAAAGTTTTCAGCTATTTTGGAGTCTGTGAGTCACACGCAGCCCCCCAGCTGCACAACATCTGGCACGAAACATGTGTGATGACAATCAAAGCCGTGTTGATAATCTAAGATTATGGTTGAGGTTTGAAGCTGTTGATGCATCTTTTTCCACAATCCTCCAGAATTATATTCAACCAAACTGCCTCTTTTCTTTTTTTCTTGCGACTATGTGAGGAATGCAACAAACAAACCCACAATGGGCCCAAATAAATCCATCCATAACTCTACAGGTCAGCAGCAGAGGGAGGATTATTAGAGGAAGAAATATGAGTCAGTGAAACATCATGTCAGCAAAGCAAATGCAGATGTGAGAACAACTGGCATGCATAAGAGCTTAACATACTCACCGACAGACGGATCCCAGCAGGGAAATGAGAGCTTTCTGGAGGTGGGTGTTGTCCAGGACAGAGCGCTGCAGGAGGAGTAACAGAAAGAGGCTCCGGATAGGTGTGAGGAGACCCGGAGTCAGCGCGTCTCTCTGCTCTGAGCTTTTAAAAGGCTGTCGCAACAGAAATCTGGCCTCGGCCCCTCCCTTCCCATCACAGTTACTGCTGGGATCCTGCTTTACTCCCTCCCCACAGGCCTTTTTTCTCCTTTCCTGCCACTCTCCCTTTGCCATCCTCAGACCCCCACTCCTCCCCTCCGTTACGTCTGGTCAAGGCTGTTCCCATCAGTCGCCCCTGCCCCCCCCCCACCCCGTCTCCTCCTCATGTTTCTTTATCAGCACTGATTATTGGAAACACAATGGTGGGAAAAGATCCGCTTTGGAAATGAGCCAAGCCATCAAATAATGAAAAACTGAAGACAATCTCCATCTCAGCAGGTTGTTTTCCTGAAAAAACATTTAAAAGTGACGAGACTGAAAGCAGACCACACCGGCAGGAAGTTGGTATTTTATTACACCACTCTGCATCTCTCCATTGGACGTTTTAGCAGATATCTGAAGTGCAAATAGCAACAGAATAATGGAAATAACACTTGACCTATTCTCAGACCAGTCTAATGTCCATTCCCATTTGCAGGCCCAGATGCATAATAAGCGTTTCTACTGGAGCTTTTTTCCTCATAAAGAGTAAACAGACAGAAACAGAGTGTACTTAGGATGCTCTTCCGCTGGGATCTGATTTACAGACAAATGGAAAACCTGAGCTGAGGTGTTTCCATCATGCATGATGTCCATCTGAGTAACGGGGGGTAATGGAGCCCATATGGGCTGCGATCTGTTAATGTACCGGTGAGAGGAAGTGAAGGACGATTAGCTAAATTAGTGGATGAAGCTGGAAGACAAAGCACTCAGCTTTTACAGGTGAACTTTTTCCATTTGCTTCCAAACAATGATCCTGTAATAAAAATAATTTGGAGGTGAGGACAAATAGCTCCTCGGCTGTCCTCGCATCCAAAGGGCTCTAATAATACCCTGACTCAGTGAGCAGACCCAGACCCGCTTTAAGGACTGGATTGTCCCTGCAGGAGGAGACGGTGCACCGGCCAACATTTCAGTCCAGGCTGTTATATGATGCAGAATGAGAAAACATCATAGATAAACTCTCTTTTTTATTTTACTTTATGTTTGTCAACTTGATCTAATTTATTCACCATATTTTTGTACCTGGGCTGCACGGTGGGACAGTGGTAAGTTCTGCGACCTCAGTGAGAAGGTCACTGGTTTGAAGTCCAGCTCAGGCAGTGAATCTTCTGTATGTAGTTAACATGTTCTCCCCGTGTTAGCGTGGTTTCTCTACGGGTTCCTCCCACCGTCCAGAGACATGCATGTTAGCTTGTTTGTCCTTAGTGTGTCTGGTTATTCGTCTCTCTGCGTTGTCCTGGGATACCGTCCAGCGTGTATCTGCCTCTGACTGCTGAGACAGACTCCAGTATGAAGCCGTTTGGATAATGGAAAGAAACACCCAGATGTTTATGATGGTTCTGAAATTCACTAATGACTAAATTATTCTGATTATGTGTGCTGTTAATATCTGGCAGAAAGTGGTTATTTCAGGTCAAACGAAGCAACTACCATCAAATCAGAGCACAAAGTTTCACACAAGCTGAAATATTTGACAACCAGAAAATCTAAACAGCTGCCCAGAGAAGAATTAAACCAATCAGAGTAACTTTTTGGTCCATATTAAAACTGTAGATCATATTCCAACTAAGAACCAGCAATTAGATTCATAAAGTTAAACATCTAAATGTGTTTTTTTTATTGGTGCACACATCCACATACAGCTCACAGTGATACGCCCACTTCTACAGAGTGGTGCGTGCTACAACCACCTTCATAAAACAAATAGCCTGAAAAGGAAATATTGTCTTCCTGTAGGTGCTCCTTATGCTTGTCTGCTTCATTTTCTTACAGAAGCAGATATAAGAAAACAAAGCAGATAAACCCATCTTCCTTCGTTTCCCCCAGTCAGGACCCCCCCTAACATGTAATTTAACAATAATCAGAAAGTCACAATGCTAAAAGTTAATACAGCAGCCTGTTTGTTATGAAGCTGCACAGGATGAAGGACAGTAAAAACATCCTGCTTTTTATTGTGGTCATTGGAAACACCAGCAGGGGGCAACATCTGGGTGCATAAATTCCCCAATTCATAAATGCTTCATTTACCTTTATACCTAAGTTTTCAAGGAATGAAGCAAAGAAAAAACCCTGGAAAGTTACTTCAAACCTTTTCTGTTCTCTTCAAGGTAACTTCGGAAAACATTCTAATAAAAATGTAAAAAGTGAATAAAGACACAAGCAGACATGAGGTGAAAGATAAAAAAGCACAAATGAACAGGTTTTATTGGATGTGGAATGTTACAGCAGGAGCTACAATGTTTAATTCAACAGCAGTTTTTATGCTTTTTATAAAGAAATTTGGACGAGAAAAAAACTCTTTGACCTACAATCAAAATAGTTTATGTTGGAGGATTTATAATGAAAAAAATGACATCTTGCTGCATTTTTCTCTGCTAATCAAGTCTGTATCGTTTGCTTTCGTTGAAACCTCTTAGAAAAAATCTGGTAATTAATGTGACGGTTAGGTTATTAAATAAGAAATACCTGCTCAACATTTCTTTATTAACTACAGAAAATGAAAATGTAAATTGTATCTGGGCTCTGATGAAGATGAACAGCTGTGATGCAGGTGGAACCCGGAAAAGAGCAAATCTATTCATCCAACAGCACGAGCGCCGGTTTGTCCTGTTCAGACGGTTTTAGCACCAAGTACAGCTTCTAAACAGCGAGTCTGTCTGCTGTGCACACGTCACTGAGGAGCGAGGGGGATGCCTCTGGCGTCGGTGACTTGGCCTTCCTGCAGGTTCTTCACCAGCTGCGCGAGCCAGCGTTTGGTGGTGGTGTCGTCCTTCAGCACCTGGGCGAAGGTGCTGTCTTTCAGCTGATCCGGTAAACACTGACGAAGCGCCTCTCTGGCTCTGAGGAGACAGAAACCCCTGCATGATGATGTCGCATCAAAATAAACAGCTTCTCATGTCAGTCCCTCCAAATGGCTGATGGATAAAGTGCTGTTATGTGTTTGACACCTTTAAACGAAAGCTTTCAAGGCAAATTTACGGTGGAATGAAACTCTACAAATCATCGAAAACCATTAAAGATATAAAAATGAGACTTTGCTGATGAGAAGAAAGGTTTCAAGTGACTTTATCGTCTTTAACTAACAAGTAGAGATGTCAAAATGACATGATATCACAATTAAACGTCATAATTAAACATACTGATCCCATACTGCATTAATAATTATGGCTGAACGGGCAGATTCATCACGTGATGACAACACAGCGACACAACATCTGCATGTTGAGCAGATCTTTGGTACGAGTTGCAGAGGACGCTGATGGGAGTTTGTCCTCCAAACAGACTCAATCACTTTTGTT
Organism: Pseudomugil tenellus; assembly: GCA_037177515.1. NCBI lineage: Eukaryota > Metazoa > Chordata > Actinopteri > Atheriniformes > Pseudomugilidae > Pseudomugil > Pseudomugil tenellus. The sequence continues at coordinate 26,354,907 of JBAMHX010000014.1, forward strand.
GGTTTCTTGTGTTTATTTTTAATAAGACTAATGTTTCCAGTCTGTAAAGCAGTGATGAGAAAGTTACTGTGAAAGGAGGAAATTCATCTCATGGTAGAAAAGCCTTCCTGATGATTCCAATAACATGGATATTCAGAGTGTTTAAACATGACTTTCTCAGTTTGGTGCCATTTTAAATCATCAGTGTGGAGAAAAAACATATTTAATTTCAGGTATACGGCCTTATTTTCTTCCTTTTAAAAAAAATCTTATTCCACTGTTCCAGTATTATGTGTCAAGCATCAGCTACTCTGCTAAAGAACAGCTGCAAGTCAAAGCTAGCTACATGTTTTCTTTTCTCTAAATTAACAGAAATTCCTAAAAGCATGTTTATTATGTAGTTAATAGAAAGAAAGTCTAATCCAGGTAGAGGTCCTGAAGCCATTTCCATCAGAGTTAATGTGCAGGATGTATTCATTGTTTATGGAGCAGAAGGGATTTAACTGGAATGAGACATTTTAGTAACTTTACTATTATTTTGTTGTGTCGGCATGAAAAGAGAAAAATATAAAATCTTAAAGACGTGTTTGTGTGATAGTGCTAAAAAAAAAAAAAAAAAAAAAGTTAAGAAAATTAATTAACCCATAAATGAATTAACCCACAGTAGTTGAAAAGTAAAAAAAATTATGCATTTTTAATAAAGGTCAGAATTTCTCTGAAAATAAATAAAAAACAATATTGATATTTGTGGATAAAATTTTAGTGCAAAACACAATAATTAAATAATTAGATCATTATTCAACATTTGGTTTAAAAGAAAGATCCCATTTTTTAGTGTAAAGTCATTAAGCAGCGTTCGGCTAAATGAAGTCAACACACATCAAAACAGAGGAAACCTGGACCAATCGAAGCTGTGTGTTGCTAAGCAACAACTTCCACCACATGATGATGGCATCGTTTGTTTACACTGGTGGGAAGCTAAATAGTTTTTACTGCTATGATTCCAGTCAGTACTTAGCAGGGACAGAAAAATACTGCATCCTTTTCTCTGCTAATAATAGCAGCGCATATACATAAAACGTTATTGATTTTTAACTGCAAGGCAGACTGACTGATTATCCTTCTTCTTGCATTTTTTTCCTCCTACAAGCTTGAGGAGCTGTAACCATAAACATGGTTGATCTGTAGTGGATGGAATCTGACAAACTGTACCAGTTTTCCCAGTGGAAACTGGTTGGCAGGTCACTGTGCTCTGTTTTAATCAATAACGTAACGCAAAGCCCCCAAGAAAAAAGTGCCGTGTGATCCATCAATAAGTCTTAACCTGAGGGTTCTGTGCAGGTTCTGACATTTCCCCAGATTATTGGATTTCTGCCTTTTTACTTATTCAATATGTTTTGCTTATTTCTCATAAAATCGTCTACCAGAAGAGTTTTTTTTAGCTTCAATAGCAAAACCCAGAGCTTTAAGGTTCATTAAAAACATCAATTAAAAAGGCTTAAATGGAAATGTGCATTAAATTAGTTTTTCATGCTTATTGTTGCAAAATGTGGGAATTAATACATCTATCGCCTCCTAGTGGTAAAAACTTCAGTCAACATTTTCCTGGATCACGAGGGACTGACGGTACTTTCGGGTTTATACAGATCCTCGATTGTTTAACCATCAAAACAAGCGAGCGAATAAAACCGGCTGCTCTACCTGAGGTTGTCCGACAGGCGAAGGTAGCAGCGAACGACGTGTTTCAGCAGTCGAGCAGATGGTTCTTTGGACAGCTGCAGCACCATTTTCCCCTGCGAAAGTAATGACGCAAACATCACAGTCCCTGAAGAGAAAAGCTGCCTGCAAGCACATCGAGCGCAGAACGACTCTAATCCGCTTCTACTATTACTTACAAGAATCATAGCCACATGGGAGAAACGTTCGTAAGTCTGACATATATACGCCAGCCCGGTGTCATCCAACAGGATCTTCTGCAAGATAAAAGTAGCAACCTAAGAAAGACAAGGAAGAATAATTAGATGCATTTATTAATTATACAAATCTCAGAAAGGTTTTGATGCCATTAGAAAAGTTAAATACCGTCTTGGAGAGCTCACTGCCCGATTCCATAATGCGAAGACAGAGTGGGATGATTTCAGTGGTCAGAAGGAAGTTAATGACTTCTTGCTCATCAGTTTTGACCAACGCACCTTTCATAAGTAAACATATCACATTAGGAATAACCTCTAAATGATGATGGTAATAATGTGCAACTGGGAACTAAAAATCCTCAGCAAGGAGGATTAATTACCTATGACTCCAAGGCTGGTAAGTCGCAGGTACTCAAACGGCCGGGTTTTACTCACAGTGTGCAGAAAAGGATAAAGAAAGAGAGGAATGTGAGCCGCGAGGAAAGCCGACCTGGTGAGAAGAATCAGTGTGAACTAAATAAACCTCAACCATGTTGCTTATTTATTACTGGAGAGTTGTTTAGTTGAAGATCTTAAAAGACAGAATCAAATAAAAAGTTGCTGAGCTGAAGCTTGTTACATCCTTCCCGAGAAGCTTTTTCTTTTTGTGGTGTCATTTTGTTTTTATGGATGTGACTAAAGCCAGATCTCAACACATCAGGATGGCGGAAGGTTTTTTTTCGGGGCTCCGAGAAGTTTCGCATGATTGGTCAGGCAGTTGTGGTAACCATGGTTACAGTAAAGCATGAAGCATTCTGAGGTAAGGTACAACAGATGCTTTTAATAAAACAGCTGATCAAGGTGGTGAGAAAGTACGCAAATGTTTGTTACGCGCACAAACCGGCCGGGCGTTCGCGATATCTCGGGTCAGCGTAATCACCCGCTGTGCAGACGCAGCTTCTTCTGGATGAATGGATCTGACCAAAATGAACGCAACAAGCTTCAGCCAGGTATCAGTCAGTGTGAAGGTCTCATTACCGTGTCTCTGGGTGTGAGGCGACACACTGCAGAAGTGCCAGCGCATTGCATACTCTGTTAGACTGGTGAGCTGTGAGGGTAGGAGGGTTTATGGATGGATAGATATTCACGATTTCCTAAACAGAGGAACAAAGATTAAACTATTTTCAGGTCCTTTCATTAACACAAAACAATGAGAAATGCATGTCAGAAACATACAGAGTCCTCTGGTCAGGCGGCAGAATGACGAGCATGCAGAAAAACTTTGTACACACTAAGAAGCAGGAATCCTAACATGTAGCATACTGAAATGACGGGGAGAAACTCTGCTAATAGACACTACCGAGCGCTGGCATCCAAACCAAACAAAGTTCAAACCCTAAGCAGTTATATAGGAATATTAAGAAAAACACAAGAATAACTTCTGCTCGTTTTCCACTTCAAGCAAATCACATTAACAACGTGTCATATGAAAGCAGAGATTCTGCTGATTACAAAGATACTGTGGTACCTAAACTCTACAAGCTAACAGCTAAAGACAATAAATAAGTCACTAAGTCATGAAGCAAGTCTTATTATTAGAAGTTAAAGTTTTATTCCACCATTAACATTAGCGGTTGGGGTGCTGAGATGCTGACCTGTGCAGCATCATTATAACATCTGTAAAACTACTCAGATTAACTACTTTTGCTTTAAGTTTTGCACAGTTAGTCCTCAGATATGACTTAACTGATTATTTGATGAAATAGGCTGCTACCTTCTGGTTTTCATTGGAAGTAGAGCTGCTCCAGTCTAGATGCAGCAGTTCTCATTTCTACCAATATGGTTTTCCTTTACAAGACATTTTTTAACTCTGCTCCAGATGATTTTTGCTTGTTTAACATAAAATTGCTTAGTGTAAGCAGGTAATGTAATATCTCTGTTAACAGGATGCACATAAATACACATAACCGCAGCTTATAATTGCTTCATGTGCTGAAGATTGTAAACAAGATAAACTATTCCACCAAAATTGCTTCATTCACATTAACTCACATGTTGACTCAAACACTTTCACATACAATCTGTGCAGTTGTACAAAAATACTTCATTTATTTTGGGTCCTTCTGGACAGGACACAAAAAAATTGCGTCAAGGAGAAGAAATTACATCATAAAACACCAAATAAGAGGTTGAAACAGAAATAACACCAGGGGGATCCTCTGTGTCCCATAAAGGGATGGACAAATGCTCATACCTGCAACAGGGCAGCAATAGTACCACAGGAGTGCCAGAGCATTGGTGCCAGGTCCGGCACGGATTCCCGCTTCTTGCTGAGCTCCAGCAAGGCATTTTCCCTGGTCTCTGGACTGGACAACTCGTTGATCCACTGGTAAATCTTCTCACGGTCTACCTGGGCCAGGCCTGTGACGTTCGTCACAGCCTGTGAAAAGTATAAGAAATGCATTCTTTATAAACATTTGATCAAACCCTGGAAGGCCTGGGAAAGACTGCACTTCCTGCTCCCTGTGCTATAGCTAAACTGTATCTTCAGTGACCCTGAACAAAACAAACAACTCAAGACCACCTTGCTTAATGCTGTGATGGAGATGTTTCAAATGATAAGTGCAAGAAAGTATTTTAAAAGGCAAGAAATTGTGGAATTTTTGGGTTATTCTTAAATATATTTAGCTGCATTAATTCATATGTTTGATTGTGACAAAAAGCGTGAATGTTAATATATTTGAAAGAAAATTAATGGTAGTGTTGGGTACCATTAAAAACTACTGTCTAAAGAGGAAGGGATCACGTGATAATAAGTTAATACTCACCGCTCCCGTGGCCAGCATTTTCAAACACAATTGTATCAAAATATTTTGCAGAAGATGAACAACTAAAATGGAAAAATAAGACTAAAATGGTACAAATAAATCCTGTTCCTATGCAACCAGGTTGGTGTTAAACAGCGACTGTTAGCTAGCACTAGCTAGCTGCTAAGTGCCTTGACAAATGGAATCCACTACCCGCGAAATTTAGCATTAATTCACGCAACATAACTTCATCCAACAAAAACAACGCAAAATAAGAAACGTTATTATACTATTGTGTCTATCTTGAAATCAATCAAAACAACGAAACTGCCTGCAAACCAGTTTATACAATCTTCTGTTAGGTTTTTGCAAGCAAAGTTAAGCAACATGGATACAAACAAAGTAGATCTCGCGAGATTTAAATGGGTCTCGTTCTCGCTCATCATTTCCGTTGTAAATTTTCACATTCCCGCCATCATCGCGCGTTGCTGCGAGGCGTAGTGCACGGGTTCACTGTCAACAACATAGATACTGGAGAGCAGGTGAATGCCGGCTAAACAAACTTTCCGCTCTCGGACAACCTATAAAGACGATACTATATTTGACAAGTCTGAAGACGAGTCTTATATTATCGACAGGTAAATAACTAACCAATTTATTACAACTGTCTTTTTAGCACAAATTTGCAATCAAGCAAATTAGCCAGTTAGCTTGTTTTTGCTAGCCAGCTAGCAGACTTGCTAAATTCGGCCTCCCCATCCATTCAGTGGCTAAGCATGTAGAGACGACATTACCAGTACCATAGAGCTCGAACTCGGCTGTCGTGTCTCTAGCTAGCTGTATCTCTAACTTTCCTAGTTGTTGACATATTTGTGAGTTTTAATGTTGTCAGATGTATGCTAACCTAGCTGGGCAGAACAAAACGCAGGTCGCAGCATTTTGTGCACCACTGCAGCGTTCAAGAGTTGTCATTGGGATAATTTGAAACGCAGGTTGTGTGTTAAATCAAAGGACCGTTTAATCGATTAATATATTTGAAACAAGTTTCCCTATTTCGCCTAACACTTTCTCTCGTTGGCTTCAGTTGTGTGGCTAGTGTATTTTGTATGTTGTCGTTAGCCGTTATTATGCTGTTAGCTGTTATGCTAATTCGTTCTTTTTCATCTTTACCGAACAAATTCCGTAGTACGAATGAGTTCCGTGATCAATGAACACCCATCAAGTGTTAAAAGAAGTGTACAATAATTTAGCAAAAGAAGGAAATCGTAAAACAAAAAGTACTGCAGAACAAGTGTTTTAGATCGCTGAGACTTAGTTGTGAAAGTTTTAAAACATGCTGTTTTCCCGACTCAAGTTCCTGTTAAGAGGCATAGAAGAGTTTTTCAGATTGTTATTAATGTAACTTTATTTATGGGAGCCTTGACAGATCTATACTTATGCATATTTTGTTATAAATAATCAAAATAATGTCATTCGTATATTGGTGCGGAAAACTCAATCCTGCATCTAAAAAATCTATGAAAACACAGATTGCATATCAATAATAAAATGCCATTAATGTTTGTGGAATACAACTATAAATGACATTTTATTAGTGACATTAGTTTAGTACATGGATAAATGTTTTATAACCCTAATTAGGTTAAAATCTTTTATCTTTAGTTAGTATTGGTATTAAAAGTGTTTTGATGTAACAGAATATGATACTTTAAATATTCCTACAGTGCAAGAATGATTTAGTTTAAGAAATCTCGCGCCACTTTCTTACATCTGAATATAATTTAATCTGATTTTACATTTCAGTCACTGATGATTTTCAAGTCATGTTCAGTCTGTCGGATAAATGTTTTTGCTTGTTTAAAGCTTTTATAAACAAGGAAAAATACTTGGTTTGATGAAGAAAAAAGTTGAGTATTTCATTAGATTCTTTCAGGGTACTTAGGACATTAAAAAACCGTTGTTGGATTAATTTCTACAAAATTATGAAGAATTTTACCTACCTTCATTCAGTTTAGTTTGGATTTGACACACCTTAATCTGCATCGAGATTTAATTTATCTAATTACTGTTTTACAGCAATCAACTCCTTTTCTAACTAATTTTTATTGTCCAAATACTTTTTGGGAGTGCGTTGCACCGTTCACCTGTAACATGTTGAAAAATCTCCTTCCATTTTACACATAATCATTTCAGATAAGTCCAGAAATGTGTTTCAGTCATTTTGTTCTTATTGTCTTAATAAATGTAATTGTTAAAGTTAAAAACTACAGAAATGTGTTGACTTTTTGGATGTCCTGATGTCTTTCTTTGCGCATGGAATGGCTACATCTGCAGATTTATTTGGTTTCCTCCTCTGATTACTCCACAATGTTGAGTCTCCGTCTACTGGAAGTAGTCTGTGCCTTTAGTCCTTTGCAAAACAAAATCCATAACTTTTTTTTCTGATGATGTCTTGTATTTCACAAAAGTGATGTTTTTTTATTCATAATCTCACGTAACCAAACAGGTTCCTTGAACAGGCTAACTAATAAATAGCTCTCTGTGCAAATATTTGCATATTCTGTGAGGCCACAGCTCAGTTTCTGATCCCTCTCATGGATGTTTGACCACAGCTTCGTTCTCACATCTTTGTCTTCTGAAAATCCTATAACACTCGATTTACCAGGAGTTTGGCAAGAATCTAGAAATATGTGTCAAAATATAAAGGTGAACACACAATATTGCAATACTATATTGTGATGTTTCTTTACTTCAGTTTAATGGTACAAAAATTGTCACCTCATAGTAAGCATTGAAAGCAGGTGAATGCTTTATATCAACTTATTGAATAAGAAAAGATAGATCTGAATTACAGAATAAATAAAAATACTTTCTGTTTCTGTAAAAGATTAATAAAGACCCATCAGTAAGGATCAGTTCATAAAAATCCACACAGTGCTTTTGAGTATCAGTATATCATCACATTTACACCTCTTTTATTTACACACATCTGTTTGAAAGTCACCGTGTTTCATTGCAGCGATCTAACTACACCTGGAACCATCTTGGTGAGGTCACTGTTCTGGTTCAACACATTTCTCCTGATGTGCTTTTTTACTCTTTCAGGTTATACAGTTGCAGCTCAAAGTTGACTTTTCTTTTTTAATTTTGCCTTTCAACATTTTTGCAACCTGTGTTGTTCATACCAACACCTTCATGTTTTTCTTGTCCCCTCCCGGCTTTATTTCGTTAGTCTTGTCTTCTACCGATGTACAGCTGTGATCCTTTTTCTCTAAAGCATAAAGAGATTTAAAGTCTTACATTTTGAACAACAAATGAGAATAATTCCTCTTATTGGCCGTTTTCTGAGGGAGTAAGTAATGAGTTTATTTCTGCTGGAAGTGCCACATGTTGGCGGTCGTTTTGCTGCCGTGTCGCCTTATGTCTATCAGACCTGCAGTTTCTAGTGACTTGTGTCTAATGCTACTGTGTATTTTTAAAGTTGTTAGGAATAGGAATGGCTATCGTTGATATTTTGTATTAAATGAAACTACTTGGAGTTTCTATCTGGTAAATTAATGACATTGCATTTATTTACTATAACTTGCACTTGTGTTGTTACATCACAGATTATTATCTGCGCTCTGATGTGACTGTGGTTGGACGAACATACTTTTTTATTCTTTTTTTTTATTTATTTAGGATTTGTTTCGTCACAAGTCCAAGTCTGCCAAGTGCACCATCAGGATAGCAAGCCATGGCGACCTTAGTGGCCAAACTCTCCAGTGTTTGCACTGTGAAGATCCGCTGCACCAGCATGGAGCTGGGAACCACCAAATGGAAAGAGGGAACTTTTGAGATTCTGGAGAAGGATAACAAAGTTAACCTGTGTCTAAGATTCAGCTGTGGTGGGGCCTGCAAGACCTTCCAGGTACAATTTTTTTCTATTTATTTCTGTGTGTTCAGAGTAATGGCTGCAGTTTTTCAGGATGCTTTCTGTTTGGGTCAGCTAATACATGAGCATAAATGATCTGCATTAATTGGGTTATTCTTGTGATGGCCAGGCCAGTACCTTGCATGTTGACGGATGAGGGAATTCATCAGATCCTACACATGTAACTTTTTTTTCTTATTTATTTTTTATTAGTGCTGCTGTTATAAAAAAATTTACTTGAGAAAAAAAATACAAGTAAAACTGACAATAAATATCCTGGAGGTGAAAAACAAATTAAAATGAGCTACACTTAAAATCATAGTCATGACGCAATGTGTGGTTGTATTATTTAGTTGTCGACATTCAAATAACTTTAATATATTGTGCCACCACATTGTGAAAGATGTTGACTCAAATATTAAAATAATACTCAGTTAAAAGCAGCATTTCTCTCAGAAAATGAAACCTCACTATGGACCTGGTAAAACACTTGGAGATGTTTTGGTACTTCATCACTTATTGGGTTTATTGTCATCATACTCAGGTAAAAGTATGAGGGAGCAACAAGCCTAGCTCCTGCTGCGTAGTGCGGAACATAATAAAACTGCATCACATTTAATTAACACGTTTAATATCCCAGGATGGTTTCCTGGCCTTCATCTGCCGTCCAGGAGGTTTACAATTTAACCCCAAAAAGTAGTAGTTATTCAGAGACTATAGTAAATTAGAAATGATCCATGACAACAGCGTTATTTATTGTGTTAAAAAAGAAAAATCTTTTCATTATGTTGCTGAGAAACCTCCGTTTTGACTTGAAAATTCTGATGAAGCTACTTCCTGTCAGTCACAGAGCTTAAATTCATGATGATGTTCTGCAAGAAGCGGCCAACGATCTAGTGAGCAGAAAGTTTTGTGTGAAAAGCAGAAAAGAAATGTTGGAATAAAGCCAAAAAGGTGTTTTGACCATGTGTTGCCAAAAACCAGCATAAATAACTAAACTGTGAAACACAACTGATAGATAAAAGTGTAAATATGTAAATAATTTCTGTTGTGTGTGTGTTTCAATGCCCATATATTTTTCTTAAGAGAATGATATGCATATAAGAAAAGCCTATTTCTCTAAAGTACTAGTAGTAATAATTGTGTGTTGGTTGACATTTATGTTGCTATATTAATGGATCGATTTCACATAATTTTTCTAATCTGACAACTAAAGCTGTCCTGAAAAACAATGTTAATAGTTATGCTACACAACAGACCCATAAAAACAGCCTCAAGCTGGAAGTATGAAAATGTTGAAGACGTTTGAAAACTTTGAGATTCTGCAGACGTTATTAATGATCGATTTAAATTAAATGAATTGTCTGTCTTGAATGTCTCTGTTGCCTCCAGCTGAACCAGAACGTGAAAAGTATTTCCGTAACGTCAGTTCGGATCAGCTTGTCCCTGAAAGACAACAGTGTCATCACCTTGGATAAGATGCCTGTGCATTTGGCTCAGCGGACAAAAGAATACCTGGAAAAGCTGAAGCCGGGAAAGTCAGGTAATTACGTTCTCGCTCTGTTAAACTCGCTATAACTACAGATTTTACCACTGACATCATTTTCAAACTTCCATCTTTAAGCTTGCATATTTATATCAAACATTTTATTATTTTTCTCATGTGTATCGCTTTGAAGATTTGCCACATTAGTTCAATCCTACTGATGCTATTGGCCTAGAGTCCTTCTTATGTAAGGGGAAAGGATGTGCAGAGTGTAGTAAAAGTAACTCTTCTGGTGTAATCAGCGGACAAAGTGATGAAGAATCTTGCTGCTAGCATAAAGGCTGTTACATACTCCACGAGAAGCGAGAAATTTGTTCTTGTTCTCGGGGCTCCGAGAAGAAAATGACGTCA
>JBAMHX010000014.1:26408100-26421166 GCA_037177515.1 Pseudomugil tenellus
AATAAATCCTGCTACGTTCCATCCAGCTGCCTACTTCTCTCTGCATTTGGGTCCACCACCTTCCCCCTGCCCTAACAAGTTTATAATCTTTGATTAATGGAATAATTTTGCCTTCCTTCTACAAACTAGGATAAATCCTTTACACTGACTGAATATATGACACAAAGGAGCAGCGATATATTCAGCTGTTTCTTTTAATAGTATACTATCCAAGTTGCCTGTTTCTGAACTACCTTGAGGAGGAAGCTCAAGGTAGTTTGGTAGTAAAGGTGCAGCTGAACTGCAGGAGCATTTCCCGGTTAGTGACTTTAAGATCCTGTGGTTGAAAATAAATATAAGGGACAACTTTATAAGCCTGCTGCTTATTATTGAGAATCTGCCAGGTGTCAAGAATGGAAAGTAAAAGGCTTTTTGTTCCCCTTCCTGAAAAGAGACGGATTATCAAAGGTTGATTTTAAGCCCATGATTAAAGTACAGTTTAATTTGTTCTATCCAAATGGTTTTTGGCATTATCAGTCAAATTTAGGGCATTAATTAAGAATTCAATAGCAGTTTAACGATGCACTCTAATCATGCAACAATAAATGAAAACCAAACTAAAGCAGAATAAGGTTTAATGTCTTTAAATCTTTTCACATTGTGTTATTTTCAAGAGTCAGGTTGTCCAACACATCTCTAAGATGAGAACTGATAGGGTTAACGTACCCAAACAAACTTGACTTGAGACAGAGACATGTTTACCAGACTTATGACTTTCCACCATACCCTGAAGGCCTGACTCGGTGTGTGACCCCTGAAGCACTTCATGTGAACTACTCATCTTCTTTCTCTACTCTACCAGAGTTGGTACAGGTTAAAGCAACATAATGTCTATATTTTATCAAATCAAATTTATTTATAAAGCACTTTTAAAACAACCCCAGTTAACCAAAGTGCTGTACAGAACAAGGCCTATGCCATCGGAAGATGTTTGCGTTATCGCGCTCACACAAAGGATATCCACCAGCACCGGTGGTCAGGGCGAAACCATAATATCCCCGACATTCTGCGTTCTGGGATATAATTAAACTCAAAATAAAGTACAAATACTAAAAATATCAATAAATACCATCTCTGGTGGCCTATGAAATAAAATACTAAGGGGACAACAGATACACATAAAAGACAGCAACTGTATAAATGAATAAATACATTTTAAAAAACAACCAAAATATCACGTATAACAAGGTTAAACACCAGGGAGAAATAGTAGGTTTTTAGACTGGACTTGAACTGGCCCAAGGAGTGTGAGGACCTAACAGAGACTGGGAGGCTGTCCCACAGTCTGCTACTGAAGAGGCCCTCTCTCCTCTAGTTTTGAGTCTTGTTTTAGTTCACAACCAGCAGGAAGGGATGTACAGACTTTAGGACTGACAATGGAATATAGGGGTGCAGAAACTAGGACAGGACCATAAGGTGCTAAAATTTTAAAACAGTTAACAAAATCTTAAATTGGACTCTAAAGGTAACTGGAAGCCAGTGAAGAGAAGCCAGTTCAGGAGTTATGTGCTTGTGACATTTAGTTTTTGTTAAGAGGAGTGCTCCAGCATTTGTTTAAACGCTGGAAAGAACCCTGGTCCTACCTGTGTACAGCGAGTTGGGATGTCACAAATACATACATCATTCTTTAAAACTCACCCCAAGGAAAAAACTGTTTACTTTTTGCAAGAAGCCTCAACTGAAAAAAAATAGAGTATCAAGGTTTCTTGCAGAGGGATGGGACTAGGGGAGCAGAGGACCAAAGACACTGTCATGTCCCTGCAGAGGGTTTCCATCCATCCATTTTCTTAACCACTTCATCCGATCCAGGGTCGCGGGTAGATGGATTCTATCCCAGCAATCATCGGGCGAGAGGCAGTGTACACCTTGGACTGTTCATCATAGGGCACCTGCAAAGGATATGTTTGGTCAAATACCACAGTTTCTGTTTTATAAAAAATGTGTTCCTTTCCATGAATGCACAGCAGGCCTTCAGTCTTCAGAATTTTCTTTGTAGAATGTAACTTTATCTGACAGTTACTAAAAAATAAATCTGAATGTCATTTGCAAAGCAATAAAAAGAAATTTCATGCTTTTCAATAATCCAGCCCAGTGGAAGCATACATAAAGACAAAAGGACAGGTGCCAAAATTGATCCCTGGGGAACCCCACAATTAAGAGGAGAAGCAGCAGAAGAGTACTGCCCCAGGCTGACAGAAAAACTCCTGTTAGTCAAGTAAGACTGGAATCATTTTCGGGCTGTGCTTTTGATACCCAAACGCTAACTCCAACCAAACCACCCTGATATGAATGTCATGCTTATTACCTCAGGTCACATATTCAACCCATCATATCATAGTGGGACTCATTCTCAATACTATCAAAAGTCTGATTTATAAATCTGAAAACACTTTCATCAGTGTGAGTAGTGTAAAGTAAGAATTACAAACACTGACAGGCACATACTTTTCCTTTTCTTCAACAAACGGGTCTGCCTCAGGTGAGGTGTCACTCCATATAAAGCAGCAGCAGGTGTCTTCCAGGGTCGTGGATCAGCTCATCGACACACATCTGCAAAGTACTGCTGAAGATCTTCTGAAGCTTTTAAAGCCCGATCCATGAAAAATGGTAAAAATCTAACTTTTGAAAATGAGGACTTTTTCTTTTTTACAAAATGTAACTTTTTTTATATATGATTAAGATATTTTTCATTTATTACAATGTGATAGTTCAAAATTATCAAAGTGTAGTGTTCTGGTTTCTGGTATCTTGTAGGGGACATAAAACGACTATCAGATTGTGTTTAACAAGATTTTGAGAAAATTTTATACCATAAAGTGACATAGTGATATATATCTCACAAACTACATGTATCAAACATGTCACTTTGGGCTTTGAAGGTTACTGAATGTCACAGTGAAAACAAGATAAATTGCTTCTGGATTAATTCTGACTCACATCAGACAAAGAATCAGGGCAGGTTCTGTCTTTCTTGTCAACCTTCCCACAAAGTTAACATCCGATAAAGACATGTTACAACTTTACCTGCTGGATATTTTGTTCAGTCCCATCTGCATGTTGCAGTGTTGACTCTCAATTGCAAAAAAATCTTCAGTAGCTGTGATGAATTTTTTTTCAAATGGATGAAAATGTTTCTGACTGACCTGCTACTTGCTCTATTGATGTAACACCTAAACTAATTGTTTTCATACTGCTGATTTGGACAGTTTAACTATAGCTATTACATTAATTGTCGTCTCAACCATTTCTTTATTTTTGTTGTCCAAAATAAATAAAAAAAATGCAAAGATGTATTTTCCATGTGTTCTTTACTTTGTGAGAACATTAGAGGGTTAAAAATCCTTTTATTGTTCCAGTTGCAGATTTTTGTGTAGGCGATATCTTACCTTAAATTGAATAAACTCATTGCTTATTTAATGGCTTGTGATGACATGTCAGAAAATGTTGGGAATTCAAACAAGCTGCAGTTTAAAGTTAATATAAAACCAAAAGGATTGAATGTCAATCTGTGGATTTTCACCTCAGCATACAGTTCGAAATGCAACTTAAGGTATATTCTTCATAAAAGTTTAAAGCTTCTTTATCCAGGAATTCTTATTCAGGTGGAAAAAAATGTCTGTTTATTCTTTATTTATTTGACCTTTATGTTTCTTATGACTCATTTGTCTTATCTAAAGTTTCTTTTCTATTGTGCTTTTCTATCTAGGGAAGGTTGAATCAAGACCTTTGTTCGATTCTGTTTGCAGTGACACACCTTACAATTCCTGTACAGAGAAAACACATGATAACATTTTTGTTTGTTTTCTTTTTAAAATATTCCTCATATCTCCTTTCTGCGATGTAAATAGCCCTCTCTGTTATTTACTTGTTGAACTGGTTGTGATGCATCGAAGCTCCAGCTTTCATTTTGATTCTAGTGAATGTTTTAGGCGAACGTCTGTGTTTTATACCTGACTACTAAAGTACACTTGACATTTGTGATCAGGGTGTGGGTTAGTTTGAAATATGAAGTCATGTTTGACTAACAATGTGAAGGGTGATGACTACTTCATCTGCAGATGGCTGAGTTTCTTTGCTGGAACAAAAGATTTAAACTGATGTAATGATTTTGATCATGTGAATGATAAACAGAATGTTTTGTGTTAAAACGGAAAAATATGTACATGTAAAGTAGTAGCCTATGTAGGTATAACATAGCAGTGTTTAGGAGGAGGGTGTGCATCATGTAATAAATGTTAATAATTATACACACTAATGTTAGTCAAAATAGAAAAATGCTGATCTGAAAATTGTGAGATTGTGCCTGAGATTGCAGTACTGGTTTAGGGTGGAGCAGCATATAAAAGGAGCAGCAGGGCACGTCTGCAACACATCTGATCTCCAGCTCTCGGTAAGTTCTGACACCACACCAAACATTTTCAGCTCTCTAGGTTTTTTTTATATGTAAATGTATGATGAAAGCTGCTGACTTATTTTAAAAAACCTTTCCCTTTTTTCCCAAATCTGCAGTTTCATCTGAATTTTCAAAATGTTCGGACACAACCAAGGTAAACTGTTAAACAATGCACCGGAAATGCTTTGTAATGTTGATGATTACTTTTAAAGTGTATGATGACTGATTCCTTTCTTCTCATCATATTTAGGAAACCAATACCCGGGGGGCTACCCTCCCCAGTATCCCCCAGCAACCTGCCCTCCCGGACCTGGATACCCTGGACATGGACCTGGTTATGGTCATGGCCAAGGGCAGTGCCATGGTCCATGCCAGGGACAATGCCAGGGACAATGCCAGGGACATGGACATGGTCATGAACATGGACATGGACATGGACATGGACATGGACATGGTCATGGACATGGACATGGTCATGGACATGGACATGGTCATGGACATGGACATGGTCATGAACATGGACATGGACATGGTCATTGTCATGGACACAAGGACAAGGACAAGCATAAGCACAAGGACAAGAAGAAGCACAAGCACAAGCATGGTCACAAGCATGGTCACTGTCACAAGAAAGGAAAAGACTCCCATGGGGTGAGTTATTTACATTGCTTTTTTTGTCAATCCCAACATGATATCATCATCTTTAGATTTAACAAAGCCTATATATAACCCACATAAAGTGGACATCACATAACTTCGGTAGCTAAAGTGATTTCCTGACAAATACTTTGTGCTTCTGTCTTCCCTGTTGCAGTCCTCCAGCAGCTCCTGCAGCAGCGACTCTGACTGAATAGAGCTTAAAAAAGGAAGAGTAGAAAGTGCACAGCTGGTGCCTGCAAACCATCATCCTCCTGCTGCATCTGATCATTGTTTAACTATAAAGTTATATGATTCATGTAAAAGCAAGAAATTATCTTTTCTCTTAGATTTTACTATGTGGAAAAAGGCATTTTATCCTTTTAACAACACAGCTAATAACATACCAATCGTTCTGACATGGAAATGTATCTTCAGTGGGGTTTAGACATTGTTGTTTTCATGAATGTGTTTGTGGTTGAAAAAGTTATTTTGTGTACAATCAGTTTGAAAAATAAATAATAGTTTGTTCTATGTTTAAACGGACCTTTTCTTCCCTTATTGTTTGCCTAATTGTGGGCTGATGATAGATTCTCTATTTGCTCCAGTCCAGAGGTGGCTGACTGAGCATATTTAATTACCTGCACGTAGGTAATATAACGCCACCACACCCTGCACCACACCATTTTAGGGTGGTGCATCTATCAGAGCTCAGTCACACATGATCTTTGTCAGAGTGAAAAACAGCAGACAGAACTGGCCTGTAGGAGGCATCATCTGCCATCACACGAGAGCCTATCTCACAATGTTAAAGAATCTACAAAATCCTTCCTGGATCCAGATTATTATCCCGTTCCAGATATATCCTGAAAATTTCTTGCAAATCTGTCCATAACGTTTTGAGTTATGTTGTACAAAAACATACAAATAGACCGATAAACAGCAACAATTACACAACCTCCTTGGCGGAGGTAAACATATAAAGTTCTTGGAGGATGAGGAAACAGGCGTGGTACTTGATTCAGGTAAAGGAAAATCACAGGAGAAACAGATATCTACGACATACTCATGTTTACAAACTGGAAGAGATCTTAATACAACATACATTAGAACTAGTTGGTAGAAAGAAGCAAATATAATAATAACAACAGATGGTTAAATATGTGCAATTATGTGGTAAGCACTTCCTGCTCAGGATTGTGGCAGGAATTTGTTTGTAGCTGTTGCAGTGCATAAATAAATAAAGATGGCATGAATCACATTTGAACTTCTTTACCTTAAGACTGTTCCACCTACCAGCAGCAACAAAACAACAATACGCCTGCGCGCTGACACACCACACGCTGCTAGGCCCTGCAACAGAATTTTCATGCTGATTTTATTTCTTCTTACATCAAGAGTAAACCATGTAAAGATCTTGATAAATGTCTGTGTTGGAAGAGGTGGAGCATGTTTCTATCATACTAAAATCTCCCCCTGATATATAAAGAAATTCATTCAATCATGTGTTTGAATTTAACATCTGATTTCGCTTTGACTGATCAATGTAAACTACCCCAAGCACTGAGGAAATCGAACAGAGTTCATACTGTTCGCAGGAGCAAAGAAAGCCATGACCTATAAACGGTTGTGAGTAGAACCACAATCAGTTCTGGATTGGGAAGATACTCATAAGGAAATCCAATTCAATTCAATTCAATAAATGTATTTTTCTCACAAGTAGTGAAAAAATAAAGATTAGTATTGTATACCAATAGTGTGTTTATTATATGACTGTCCCATATTGGCCAGTATTCTCTTGTCTTGGGTCTTTGTAACCTCTGTTTGTTTCCAGGATGCTCTAAATGTGTGTTGTGGTCTGGACTGTATTTTGTTTTTTGTATATAGAATTTGAAAACAAAATCTTTATCAAAAATCAAGTTTTAAAAAATTGCAATAGACATGCATACATACTAGGGCCGCACAATTAATCGTTAAAAAATCGTGATCTCAATTACACTTTTCTGCAATCTAATTTCCAAATGAAAACGATTTTTTAAAAAAAGAAAAAAAAGACCATGATTGTACCACATTTTAATTAGGAACATCATCTGCATAAAACAAGCGCTGCCTTTTTCTCTCCACAAATGAACAGCAGAAAATTATTGAATAGTTGTTTAGGTAAAAGAAGAGAAAAGAAAAGTGACATTTATTTTTTTTTATATTTAGTGTCAGCTGTTGCGAAATTGATGTGCCGGTGATTTGTGCAATAAATATGTATATGGGGAAAAAATCGTGATCTCAATTCTGCAAAACAATCGGGATTCTCATTCTACCCAGAATTGTGCAGCCCTAATACATACTTACACATACACTATTATTTGAATTTCCCTGAAAAGGGAAAAATAAAGTATTTTATTTGCACAGTCACATTGAAGATTTGTTTATTACCTGCATTAAGGAGGTTATGTTTTCAGCGGAGTTTGTCTTTCTGTCTGTGAGATAACTCTAAAAGTTATGGACTGCTTTTCAAGAAATTTTCTGGAGGTTTGTGCTCTCTGAGGGCTATTTCCAGATGCCTCGTGTTTTCCAGGAGTCAGTGGCTTAATGTCTTCTGCTCAGTAGGCGGCAGAATAGCTCCAGAGGAAACTAGTCTTCTTCCTAGATGACGTCATCGACAAGGACCAATCAGCGCTTTGCATTAACCGCCACCAGGAAGTAAACGTGTAAACAGAGAGGAAAGAAAGGTCCCTGACTACAATTAAAGAAAAATAATGTCCTTTGCGGTTTTGACATCCGTTTCCAGGTATGGAGTCACTACCAGTGTTTATAGATAAACTAACGGATTTGTTTTTCTCAGATTGCTGCCGGTAATCTGACAAAAAGTTCAACATTTATTACTGAGTTTGGCACGATGGCTGCAGGTTGACCGTTTAATCACACATATTTTTTCGTTTGTTTTGTTTTCTCTTGCTTGTTGTTCAGATTAGCTTACTTAGTACCGCAAAGTGTATCAAAGATTTAGTAATACCACATCACAATTAAACAAAATCATTTATTAAGGCTCCATTCCGCTTAATCCAGTTCAGGGTCGCAGGGAAACTGGTGGGAACTATCCCAGTAATAAGATGCTAGAGGGAGGTACACCTGGACTGGTCTCCAGTCTTTAAATGTATATTTTATGAACGTTGTGCTCGCGCTTCGACATAAGTTAGGAAGGTTATGATATAAAGCAAGCTGTAGGACACACATTAGCTTTGTATAAAGTTACACTCCTCACAAAACGATGTGAGGATGAGCCTAAAATGTGCTTTAACCTTTACATGTGGATTTAATTTGACTGTCTGTAATATTTAATGCACCTATGCAACTGTATCACATAAACACTAACCATACACACATGTTGTTCTCTGACAAGGATAAAAACACACATCCATCATCAGACATAAAGCCTACCTAACATAAGTTAATCAGATTCCAGCATTAATATGTGGGGATACACACTGCTGTTGTTAGTTTTTGTTTCAGTAAATTGTCTGAAATGACAGAATTACTATTACACAGATCAACCTACATTTCCTATATTCATCATGTACTATCAGTGTATATAAGTTGAATATCCCAAACTTTTTGTGAGTAGTGTATGTTTGTAATCACTAGTCTGTGTTAGTCTGTTAGGATTTATACTAATAAAATAAAAGTTTTAACAGTTTCTGAGTTTGTGAGCTTTTTTTTTTTACTCAACTCTCTTATTTTTCTCAGATTCAAGACTATCTGCAGACTGCAGCGAATCCAGGGTCACATGGTGAGAACATATAAAGAGGGAATGAAGTATTTATTTTGTTCCTGAACTGCATTTTGTCAGTGTGGCAGAATTTAAAAGCCCACCATAAAGACAGATTTAGTTTTCCTTTTGTTTGTCACATGAGAATATTTCTGACAGGATATGATTCTGTGGTTATATTTGTCTTTTATTGTTCAGATTAAATAATTTTAATCCACTTGTTATTCAGTGAGAGCTCGGTTTAAAGTAGTATTGATGGCAAAGGTTAATTTTCAGTGAAAGCAAGCCGGGTGATTAAACTTATCACTTTGTCTACCTGAAGATGAAAGTTGTGGTTTGGAACTATTATTAGCTTGAAGTCGTAATGCGAACATTGGTTTAACTCCCAAAACTAGTCTCTGTTCATTACAATTTTTATATTGTTCCCTTTTACAAGAATAAAACTTGATCATTTGAAATGCTCTAATATAACTTAAGACTTAAAAAATGAATATGCATCACTGAAGTTTTTCTTTTTCCAACCAAAAGAGGAAATCACGAGATTTAAACAGTAAATCCAGCAGTAAGTGCGTCCCGTGGCACATACAGGAGCTTCTTAGGACTAAGCATTTCTAGTGGTAGTTTTATTTATTTTTAAATAAAAAGTTGTGGAGGCGTCTACTATTGCAACCTTACCCTTCTTCTTTTGCCTGCATGTGTGAGTGCTTTGTTCATTACACTCAGTCTGACCCACAGTACATTTTCACACATCTGGCCCAGTTTATCACACACTGACTGGAAGACAAAATGGTCCCACAACGCATGGACCCGAAGACACATTAAAGAAAACAAATCAGAGGACATCAGAAAAAAGTGCAGCCATAGTGCATTACAGGAAGTTGAAGTTAATTAAGTGATGCTGAGTCGTTATGGGAGAATAAAAATCTCCTTCTACCAGACGTAGTAAATAAGAAACCGTAGGCATTGGCTTTATTTTAGGTTTGTTAGGTTTGTTTTTTGTTAAAAAAATGACACTTTAATTCAGTGATTTAGAGAGAATATGTGTTGCATATGTGCTTAAGATATCTATTCTAGTCTGACATATTAAAATAAATAATTAGACATATAATAATGTTAAAAAATGAGTTTTTCATCCCCACAGATGTGTTGGGTCATTTCTACTGCTTGTACCTGATGCAAGAATTAAACTCAGTCACGTTGGAATATATATTTATTTAGATAATAGTTTTAATGTCACTGCATCATAAATAAACAACAGTTATAATCTGTTCTCATCAGAGAAGTTGGTTGAATTGAATGTTCTGTGGTTTCTGTTCTGCAATAGATGTCGAGTCATGTGGAAGCAGAAGTTCTCCTGGAGAAAGTCGGCAGGGCCGGTGTGATCACCATGAACAGAGCCAAAGTCCTCAATGCCCTCAACCTCACTATGATCCGGCAAATCTACCCTCAGCTCAAGGTGCTGGACGTTTGAAGCTCAGCAAATGCTGCTGGGACCAACACACACTTTCTCATCATGTTGATGTTCTTCACAGTTTTTCATCGACAAGTTGTTAATCAGTGTTTAAGGAATATTCTTGAAAAGCTCATTTAATTTAGTAACAAATGTTTGTTCTTCATTATTTTCTTAGTATTTTGCAACTTGTGCTTTTTCTTTGTGCTTCTAGAAATGGGAAAAGGACAACGAGACTGACATTATTCTTATTAAAGGAACTGGTGGGAAGGCCTTTTGTGCTGGTGGAGACATCCGAGGTGAGCAGTCATCCTGTAGCTTCAACGGCTAAGTCAGAATATTTAGATTAATCACTGTTTGATGTCTGATTTTCTTCTCAGCGGTCACAGAAGCAGGAAAGGTCGGTGATCCTCTTGCACAGGACTTCTTTCGTGAGGAATATATCCTGAACAACGCCATAGGTGTGATTCATGGTTTTACTGATACAAGTCTGAAAAAGTTTAGATGCTGCGCAGAATGTAAAGCAAACATAGTACTGCGATTAGTAAATGAATAAATATATCAAAAGGTGAAAGTTTTAGCGTCTAATGAAAAGCACTGGTTCATTTAAAGGCTGTAGTTAATTTGCAGCGTGTTAGTTACAAGATTGACGTTAAAGCAGATTCTCAGCATTAAAGGTGGGCAAAAGTTCAGCACTGTGCAAAATATAAATAAATCAAATAGAAAATCTATAAATGATGTTGGACGAGACTTAAATGCTTCATAATTTACAGTCCGTACTTCATCAAACGATGAAGAGACTTCAGCAGGAAATCAGTGTTGGATGCTGAGATGTCTTGCAGAAATCCCTGCAATACAAACACAGGATTCTGCCATGTCCTCATGACCTCATGACCTTTGCTAGGCACTAAGGAAGTAGAAAGCTGGTCTTTGATCAAATATTTCAGATTGTGTTTAATCTTGCAAACCGTGGACGTTGTATCCGTTCGGCCAGATACTTGTGTTTAACTCTCCGGTTAAGAGTTTTTGTTTAGCCTTCATTTACCTCTGTGAGGCTTATGTGATGCACACATTTGGAAAGGCACAACGAACACTGAAAGGTTACTAGTTTTATAGTAACATGTGCTCCTAGTATCTGTAACGGCATCTTTATCAGACTGTAGACTGTAAACTTTCAAAAAGACAACACTAAAGTGTATTTATTACAGCAATGCAGAACCGATACAAGAAAAGGACAAAACGTGTCTTCAGTAATCCGTTAAATGATCTTCTGAATTCCCAAATGTTTTTTAGGAAAAGTTGAGGGATACTACACAGAGAGAAACATATTATTATCCTAATTGTTAGCCATGAGCTGATATTTCTGACTTTAATCATTTAATACATTTTTCTTTGTTTTATTGTGAAGAAAATTTGTTTTGAGGATTTGAAAGTTATTGCATTCAGTTTTTAATGTTTTCTTTAACTGAGGTTATGCTACAGTAGTCAGTTTATACTTTATTAACTGACTGGTGTTGATTTATTTAGTAAACTTTATGTTGAACTTTGCATTAAATGTTTTTTCTCATGACGCCCTTTTTACCTCTTTGAAGGTACATGCAGAAAGCCGTATATTGCCATTATTGATGGTATAACAATGGGAGGGGTGAGTCTGATTTTTTTCTTTTTATTTAAATATAAAGAGCTTTTAGATAAATGTTTTATACTTAATAAATTATTCGGAATGCAGTGTATTAATAAGTCCTGCCATTAGGTGTCAGTGGAGGTTTATGTCACCTGTTGCCAGTGGCAAGGCGGCTTCTGATTGGATGAAATATCAAATGACAAAGCAGTGCTGCTGGTTTTTCCCTCCAGGTGTTGGATGTGGTTGGAATTGGTACCTTTGTCCCACAGCAGACATCATAAAACTGCATGTGTGGGTGTTTATCAGGTCTGACTGCAATAAAAAAGCTGTACAAGTTTATGATTGTTTCACCAACACATTTGCATAAAAATGAGTTAAAGTTGGTCCAAAGTGGCAGAGAGAAGATCCCAGTAGCACGAGTCAAATACGGAGCTTTCAGCCAGTAGACTGAGGTTTGTGTCTGCTGCTAAAACACCGTTCAGTGTTTTTCATTGGCATCATCACTCAGTTAAAAAAGCTAATTAAAAGCAAATGGATGAAGGTTTGTGTTGGTGAAATAACTATCAATGTCTCACAACCCCCTTCATTGTAGAAGTATTTCTTTTTTACGTGTGCATGTGTGTCTGGGACCAGCTGGGCCTGTGATGATTAAACCCACCATGACCTTCATGGTCAAATTACTCTGGAGGTGTCCTCGGTGTCTTCAGGCTCATTACTGTGTGTGTGTGTGTGTGTGTGTGGACCGGCCTGGGGTTATTATCCCCTGTGGGGACTAGACACTATTACATTGTTGGGATTTGCTTTTAGGATCAAGGATTTCAGGATTAATTAGCTAAATGCTTGGGTGGGTGGTTTAGGTCTGAAGCGAGGAAATGCATCACGCCAACGAGGGATTCCCTCTGGGACACAAAAACACTCCTGTTTGTGTTTGTTACTGTGGAACTTTGTATATTATGCTCATCAGTAAGCATCTATCAGCTCTCTGCTCTGGTGCCTGATAAATCACAGTCCTGATTGCATGTAAAAATGTATTTGTGTGTATTATAGTCTTGCTTCTTTTACACTCCTTTCTGATTTTGTTAAAGCTGTAGTTGGATTATTAATTGATTGTATTTTTGCAGTTTAAATTTTAGTGGAGCTCTATGAAGTGAGATCAATAGG
>JBAMHX010000014.1:26423434-26439513 GCA_037177515.1 Pseudomugil tenellus
ACAATTCCAAATAAACTTAAATAACCTAAATGTTTCGTGATACAAGTAACAAAATATAATGTGCAGGTGCAGGTTACCGCCTAGAGCTGTGTGGCTGTGGCCATCACATATGTCCAGAAACGGGGAACATAACTAAACACAAAAAACAAATAGAAAAAAGTCATGAGAATAAGCAAAATTCCTCAGCTGCATAACTGGCCAATAGATTAAGTTTAAATTTCTTTTAGATTGTTTTAAATGTTCCATATTTGCGGGCTCCTACTACATATGCTGAGGCTAGTACTTTTTAATCTTCTGAATTTACCTCTTAAAAACTGTCCCTAGTATTATACTCTGAGATGAAGTGTAGACAGAGTTCACACCGTCTTGTGTTTAGCTTATGGACGACATTAAACATTCTACATGCATTTTGATAAAGGTTTATATCAGGAAGTTTTACGGTTCTGCGTTTCCGTCCGACTTTTAGAGACTGTACAAGCTGGACGTAAACCTGGTCTGAGAGTGAAGAGCTCTGATGGAAAACTGGTGCTGAAAGAAGTTATCTGTTTTTTAGACATTAGCATAGTGATGGTATTCTTATGCACTGTGTGATTTATTTGTCAGAAAAACAAAATCAACACCTGATGCATGACTCGCTGTCTGGTTTTAGAAGTTAATTATGTTAATCTTTCCTGCAGAAATGATTCAGATTTGTGATGCATGTTGAATTATTTGCATCATTTGGTTAAGGTTTCATGTTTATCTTTCTTTCTGCAAACCTCTGGCTGGAAATAAAATACTTGAACTCCACTTCTTCTGTCCTGTCATACAGAGAGGACACTAATGTTGACACAAACCATCCTCGGGGTAAATGCCTGTTTAACGCTCAGACTGGATACAAACAGACCTGTTCTATTTATGGAAAACTTCAAGAGGCGCTCCAGTCCGTGCTCCCAGATCTGCTCAGAGCAGAACTCCCACATCGAGCGACTGTTCTGACGTTAGCGATAACACATCATGCATGTCATCGTCAGGTCAAAGATGCACAAATAAAGTGTGTTATCAGAAGCATCTCACACACATCATCCATCACTGAGCGCTTCAGATTGGTAGAATAAGAGTCTGTAAAGGCTTTAACGTCATTAATCCGTGTCTGCTGTGTTGTATCTGAGCAGATATGGTGTCAGGCAGCTGCCTCCTCATGTTCAGAAAGCTGTAGTTGGGTTTCGTAGCTGGGGTAGAGGGGGGGGACAGGGTATTCAGCGTCTGCCACTGCTATCTGCCTCCTGGAGAACTCTCGCTGATGATGTCCACGTCACCTGAGGAGATGACAGCAGCTTGTGCCAAACAGGGCCTGAAGCCAGATTTTCATCTGTGCGTGACAGTTTTCAGCCTCTGCAGTGCTTTTAAAGGAAAGTGATGTGGAAAGTCGCAAAACCGTAAAATATTTTTTTATAAATACGGTTGTATAACTGTTTTCTGTCACACAGTATCATATAGAGATTTTTCTAATAACGCTGAGCTAATCATGCGATACATCCTGGTAACGACTTGGTTCCACCTGTTCTGTCATTATTTGGCTTATTTGAAACAAAGACGTGTCAACCACGGCTTCTCCAACACCTCCACGCTCCTTTGCAGAGTAAACTGTTCTGCGCAGGTTGTAAATTTAGCTGCCTGTGATGTTTGTACGTGAGAGCTATAAACCCACTGGTCTGCTCTCTGCAGGATGGAGACATGTTCATATATGGGTCTCAGTGACTGCACTTTAATATTTCACCTTTTTATGGAAAATATCAGCTGATTATGAGTCTGATCCAGCAGCACATGTGTAAAAAGTAGTTCCATGATGATGTTTAGCATTGTGTACCTCTTCTTTTAACATCTGTAAACATCTGGGAAGTGAGGAGACCAGTTGCTGGAGTTTTAGGAGAGGAATGTCGTCCCGTCCTGGTATGATGCAGGATTCTAGCTGCTCTACAGTTCTGGACCTTCATCGCTGGATTTCTGCTTTCATGATGCTCCAGATGTTTAGTATTGGTGAAACATCTGGACTGCGGGCAGACCAGTTCTCCTGTGAAGCCATGCTGGTGTGATGGGTGTTTGACACCCATCCTTATCCAGGATCAGGTCACAAGGCCAGCTACCTAAGCAGGGAAGCCCAGACTTCCTTCTCCTCCGCCACATTACTCAGCTTGTCCTGCGGGATCCTGATGTGTTTCCAGACCAGTCCAGGTATGTAATCCCTCCAGCGTGTCCTTGGTGTTCGTCCTAAAGCCGCGAACCCAGGAAGCCTCCCTGGGGAGGCACACTGACCAGATGTCAGATGTAGAGGAACTTTATTTCAGCTGCTTGTATTCACAACCTTGTTCTGTCTGTCACTCCTAACCATAGGTGAAGGTAGAAATGTAGCCCAACTACTCTATCGATAGCTTTCTTCACTGGAGCAGACCAATACGGAGTCCGCATGACAACAAACTAGGTTTAGCATGGTCTTGTTAAAATCTGCAAGGCCTTCCCAGAGAGAGAAACCTGGATGGGAGCAGACGTTGCTCCAAAACAGACGTCCCCAAGTCTGGTCCTCCAGAACTTCCATCAGTCAACGTTTAGATGCAACTCTACACAAACACAGCTGAATCTAATAAATGGCTTGTTCTCAGCGGGATGACATGTGGGTGATGGACAGCTGTTTGATGGACCTTCACAGATGGGGAATGTTAGGGTTTATGGGTTTTGTTAGTTTGGTTTCCGGTTTGTTTTGTAGACTTCCTCGTTTCCTGTTTGCTTGGTGTTTCTGTTCAACTTTATGTTCCGTTCATTATTAATTATTATAATCTTAATTATGTTCACCTGTCCCTCGTTTGGTCCCATGTATTTAAGTCCTTTGGTTTGTCTGTTTAGTTGCTGGTTCATTAGATTCCTGAATTCCTGTTTAGTTCTTCGGTTCCATATGAATAAATCCGGTTCTTCTGCATCCTGGCTGCATCCTGCTTTTCCTCCCTGCCTTCCCCCTTCTGCATTTGGGTCCACCACCTCTCTGCATGGTGACAGTGAAACTGGCCCCACCATAGGTGCAGATTTTTAAGTGAACTGTGTTCACAGACAGTCATTCGTTGAAGTCTTCCTGAGCCCATGCAGTGATTTCCAGGAAAGAATCATGTCTGGTTTAATGCAGTATTACCTGAAGATCATCACAATCCAGTTTTATAAAAACAGTCTCTGCACACAGAGATTCCTACTGAGTCTATATATCGCCAGGCATTTTATACAAAGCAGATCAGGATGCGCAACTCTGATCCTCGAGTCCTGCAAGTGTAGGAAATGTCTCTGCTGGAATAAACCGGAATCAAATCAATGGATAATTAGCAGATTTGTTCAGAGGCTGATGTGAAGCTCTGCACAAGTCTTCTAATTAAGTCTGATGTTTGTCAGATGTTTTGTAGCAGTTATAATACTTGAAGGATTGCGGCCCTCGAGAACCGGAGTCATCCCTGATGAAGATAGTGGGACCTTCAAAGTCTTCACAATGTTATTTTAAGGAACCCATCTTGTTTAATTAATTAAAATGATGTTTATACTTAAAAAATCAGAATAGGAAAATTAGTCTCTGCATTTTAGTTCTGTCTCATGTACAAGTAATTAGGACTCTTGTTACGTAAACTAGGGGACACGTGTTACAGAGCTATTGCTAAGTTATTCACTATTTTGCGAAAACTACTTTTTCTGTGTGATTTCATCAAAGGAGATTTAGGACGCAGTTAAAAAGAACATGGCTTTCCAGCATGGATGTTTCAAATTCAAAACAAGGTCCTTTATGGATATGTTCACTCTTGGAAGAGTTTATTTGATTGGAATTAACCCTGAAATAGTAACTCTGTCATTATAGATCATTAATACAGATGTGAATACTGTTTAAATCTTTGTACAGACTAACAAATGGGTCGAGACCACATACAACTGTGACTCTTGCTGTTTGAAGACGATTATTGCACACAGTTGACGAAGGTCCAGTGTGTGTTTCTTCAGACACACAACATTACTAAATCGTTCTGAAGGATTTTTCAGTAAAATATAAATCAGCTATCCAATCAGGGTATCTAATATTATCCAAAGCTAATTAATCAAGGATTTTACATCTTTATTTTCCTGACTTATTTTATATATGTTATTCCTGGAGGGGATTTAAGTCATCTGAAATATGAGTTTTTGAAGCAGACAAACAGCACTGTACTGAACTCACCTTTCTGCTGCATTTTTCAGTATAAACCTAAAAAAATCTCCTATCAACCACATTTTTCACCCTCTAAGATGTTCCAATACTCTTACATTTCTGTACTTTATAGCAGTGACAGCTACCAGGGACGATTTCAATCCTAAAGATGCACCGTTTCATCATTTATTTGACATAGGTTTGTTTTTGCAACCCCAGCTCTGGAACAAGTCACATCTTGTTGCTGCATTAGTTAAAAGCTTTTACTACCAAACACCTCAAACAGAGACACGCATCCAAATGGAAGAAATGCTGTTCGGTATAAGAGCCCACAATATCCTGCTAAGATACAACCAACATGGGGGGGGGGGGGTATTATTTTCTATATATATGTATATATGCATTCTGTATGATGACAACAGGACCCAGTGCAAAGAGATCACATTACATGCCACCAAGGATGCAATACCCATCTATGTTCATTTTTATAGGTTGTTAATTCTACACAAGAGAAACATCTACTTGCAAAAGCCAAAAGTACACTAAAAGGGATATAATGATTAAAAAAATATTAAAATAAGGGTTTCCATATAAAGTTTCTGGGAAGTCAGCATTACGTTAAAAATAAATGAATTAATCCAGCTTAACATGTTGGATGAAGCTAAGTGAAGAGCAGGACAACCACAAATCCCCTCCAGTAAAATGAAACCACTGTGGAAATAAAGGTAGTAGGTCCAACTGAGGAGTTGGATTAGACCTTCCTTAATGATGAAGATTATTAAATAAAAATACTTTATTTCCCTTCAGAGATGAATAAAGTGCTCTTGATTTAATTTCATGTTATTTGTATTGATTAGATTGATATTTGTCTGTGTGTGTCGCTCTGTGTGTTTTCACTCCAGATTTAGATCTTTGTGTAGGCACTGATGTGCTAGTGATCCGTTTTTTACAGCGTCTCCATAGTAACAAGGTCTCTGGTTTGGTCTCCTTTGATCTGAGATGATTCTTAGTGACAAAGTCTTTCCCGAGACCATTGTTGGTGGACTTTCATCCACTTTAGGGACGTGTGTTTGGTTCATGTATTGAAGATGTGCTGGCGTTTTGACTGGCGCACTGTCCAGAGTGTCCCTGCCTCTCACCCAATGACTGCTGGATAGACTCCAGCTGCCCACTACTCTGAACTGGATGGTTGAGAAAATGGATGGATGTTGACATTTCATATTTAGCCTATTGAAGGTCACGTCCACAGACTTTGTATGGTTAAATATCCACTTCATTTTCTGAGACTGGGAACATCTGACAGTGATTCTGAGTCTAGCCCTGGTCCAGAGACACCCTGTGGTTGTTCTGAGCCCACCTGGGGTTTTGATTCTGCTTGGGGCTCCCAGTCTGAAGATTCTGAGTCCATGGATGGTTGTGAGAGTAGTTCTGCTTTGGATTGTGATAAATACAACCTGGTTCAGATACCTGATCTGCGCGCTGTGGATGCCAGTTACCATCTTGATTTTTTACTCCGGATCTCCTCTTGTCTCCTCCTGAGACCTCGGTATGGATTTCGGGTCTTTGTTGGATTTGATTCCAGACTTTTCTGTAAATTTTCCAGCTCATGGAGGTTTCCCAGTGGGACTTCTATCTGTCTGAGCTCTGGGTTTGGTGCTGTTGCTCATTGGTCCAGTTCCTCACCGATGTTCTTGTATTTCTTCAGCTCGCTCTCATAATGTTTTCTGAGGCAGCGTTATTTTTCTCTTAGCTGATCTGATTTAGCAAACATTCTCCAGGAGCTTTCTGCTTTTATGCTCTTCTCTTTCTCTAAAGCGAGAAGCTGATTCATGTTCTGGAGTCTGGCTCTCAGGTCCTCCACCTTATTGGTCAGGTTATAAAGTTGGGTTCTGTTTAGGATGGAGATTCTTGTTCTGCCTTCATCCTTTTTTCTCCAAAGTAAGAAACTAGTTCTTTTTCTGTAATCTTGCTTTGAGGTCTTCTGCCAGATTTGCGAGGTAGTCTAGTTAGTGAAATTGTGATGGTGACCTCTGGTGAACATTATTCGCAGGTATTGGGAACCTGCGTTCCCTCTGTGTAATGTTGGCTACACAGTCAACAGATGTTTGGGACTGTGTTCTGTTTTTCCTGATGTCTTGTGAAAGTGTGTTGATAGGGGGGGGCTCTCCCTGGACATAGCCAGATCTTGGAGCAGCTTTTTCAGCAGAGTCTTTGGAACGTGGAAACAGGAAGTTTGCGTCTGGGAGTGAATACACTGCACTCTGAGTTGTTGGGTGCTCAGACTGGTTGTCACCGACCACATTAAGGGCAGCATACTCTCTGTTGCCATTTGAGGCTTTTATTTCAGTGACAAGCTCAGTTTTAGTTTGTTAAGAAAAATGAAACCTGAATTTCTTCTTCAAAAAGCCCAACTCCTGATCAACAGTGTCACAACACAGTTTCATAACTGCAGCGTGGATCTGGTTCTCCTTAAGGGCGACATTTTCAGTGTCACAATCTGGTATCTTTTGTTGGGTGATGGCCCCCAGTTTCTTCACTACTAGCCTGGAACCATGTCCTCTCTTTGTACACAGGGATACACTGAATCATTTAACTGCTTAGTATGCTGCAAAGGGGATAATTTAATCTTATTTTTCAAATGTAGGATGTTTGACTGTACTCTTCCTCAGAAGTATCATGTGATGTTTGTGGCGTATCGCTCATTCATGGGCGTGGCAAACCTAATGGATCTGCCAGTGAGGCAAACCAAAATACTAAAGTCGTTAGCACAGAGACAGACAGACAAAAAACATTAATTGTATTTGCAATAGAAATCAGAAAGTGGGTCACAAACACACAGGGGTGGAGAAGTTCATATACTCTCATACAGAGACCATGAAGCGGTCAATCCGATCTATCAGATCTGGTGGATCTGGCTGCTATGACATGCCAGACGTTCTCTTTCTATGACTATAAAATCATATTCTGTAAGCATTAATGCCTTACTCAAAGATGGACAGCTGTGATAGAACTGGATTAAGTTTATCTGAATACATGCAGTTTGGCATCATTTTGCATTTGACCAACACAGTCAGAACAAAACACCATGTTTCAAGTTTCTCTTTTTTCATTTTAGTTTCTCTGCATCTCCTTTCAATGTCCTCTCCTTGGTTCTGACAGCAAGATGCATCCAGTGGTAGAGAACCAGAAGAGCTTTAAAGTATCTTAATATATCAGCCTGGATTCAGTTAGGAAAAAACCAGTGGTCGGCAGATCAACGCATTTGATGGATTATCAGTCAGTCTTTATTTGTAGAGCACATTTCATAGATTAAAATTGTAGCACAAAGGGCTGTACGTTAAAATGATAAGTAAAAGCAAATTATTACTCAGTAAATGAGCAACGGTGGTGGAACGAACTGCCAAACTATGTTCGCTCTGCAGAGTCCTTATCTACTTTCAAAAGCAGATAAAGACACAGCTGTTTAAGGAGCATTTCTGCACTTAGTTGTGATCAATAGAAATTATACTAACTTGGGAAATCTGTGCTAGCTCTTTACGAAAATTCAGTTCTATGACATTTGGAACAAAAAATCTGTACTTCTAGCACTGCAGGCAACACCTGTGCCCATCTAGACAGCACTCGACTGTCTTTGGTTCACTGAAAACTGAAATGGCTGTTTTTTTCATCATTGACGAGGAGACTGGTTTCTTGGATTGAGAAAAATATAAATGTATTTTAATGAAGGATAAAGAAGTTGAAAATACATTTAAACATTACAACCTGGAGTGAGACAATACATGACAGACAAGATACAAGGTTATAACCCGGGGAGAATCCCTCCAGAGATCTGTTGTTCCACAGAAGTCCGAAGTAATTCTGATCCATCACTTAGAGACACCTTCGGTTAAAGACTTTGGTTAAGAACAGATAAAGACTCGTGTCCCGTCTAAACATTCTCCATGATGGAAGGACATAACTCAGACAGATTTCTCACTAAGGTCAGAATGACATCAGTTTAGGAGCATGATCGTCGGACCTTTCATCCAGATATAATTAATAGTAAGGTCATTAAGCTAATATATGAAATAGCCACAACAAACCAAAGACAGGAAGTGTTGTAGGATGCATCTTTTTACCACATCAGATATCTCTCTCCTGCTGCTTTGGGGATTATCACCTTCTTGTAAGCGGTTGTTTTAACTGCATGACATTGCTCAGGTAGTTTGGCCCACTTGAATAGATTAGCACGACCGCAAACTAGTCCCGTGGATTTTTGTGCCCATTTGGGTTTCCAATTCAAACTTTATTTAAGTGTCGCATTTAAAAACAACCCCAGTTGACCAAAGTGCTCTACAAATTTAAAATCTAATTAAACAAAGCTTATGCCGTCGAAAGTGACGGCCAGAGGTATATCCCCAATCCTCCAATTCCCCAATCCTCGAATCGACACAATACAATAATATAAAGACGCACATGTTCAGTCCCAAAGCTTCTCCTGGTATGAAAACTTTGAACCAGCCCTGTATGACAGGATGCATTGTGAGGTCATGACCTTTTATTTGCACTTGATTTGATGTTACTGAGACGAATAGTTCCAGAGATATAGCCAAAAATGTGAATTTTGTGTATAAAGGGCCACCTGGTAGGGAAGCTATAAATCCAATAATTGTGAAATTTGACACAGGTATACTGAGTATCAAAATCCACTTGTAAATAGTTCTAGAAATATATCCAAAAATCAGATTTTTCGTGCATAAAACAGTGTGGAAATGCTCATTAAAGAGCTGCATCTTTAGCCTTCCCTTTAAAGTAGAGAAGGACTCTGCAGATCAGAGTTTGGCAGTTCGTTCCACAACCGAGGAACCAAGGAGAAGAGTCTAGCTTGTGATTTAGCCCCACATGGTGATGGTTGTGCTAGGCGTCTTTCACTGGCTGATCGTAACTGTCGAGAGGGAGTGTAGCTCTGGATTAATGAGTCAAGGTAAACAAGTACATCTCTGGTGGCCTATGAAATAAAATACTATAGGTACCAAAGATATACACTCAAAAAATTGTAACTATATTAACAGAAGCAAGTAAGGTGTCTTGTCTAATTAGGTTTAAATGTCAGGGAGAAGAATTGGGTTTTCAGACACCGGTCCAAAACTGTGGGGATCTAACAGAGGGAGGTTTGATCCTCTCTGCACTCTGGAATGATCATTAGAAAGCAGCTTTCATGCTAATTGTTTGTGACAAACTGTACTTTCTGCCTACATGATTGAATCCTGATGTGTTTACTTCAGTTTTGTGTGAATATCACAAATAACAACTCATCTCTGAACTTTTTAGTATCAGACCTCATAACACTATCACAATAATTCTCTGAGTATGTGAAGATGTAGCAAAATGTATGCAAGGATATGTTGTTTCCAAGGCAACTGTATAACCACAGAGTTCATTGAAAATGTCCTCTGGCAAACACTGCTCGTTGTCCTTCACCTGGCCCTCTCCCAGGAGCCACGTACATTTATCACTCACACACACACATAAATCTAAGCTGGGAATTAAATAGTGCTTTTTGGATGTATTAAAGAAAGAAAACCAAATAGTTCTGAAACAGCCTATCAGGGTGTGGCGAGGTGGAACCTGAATAGATGAAGTAAATATGAAACTAAGATTAGTTTTTGAGTGATTTAAGTTGAGCCAGTGGGAAGTTCTGTACCGTGTTGAACTTGAATTGAAAACATTCATAAAATTTAGGTCAGCCTGGTTTACTTTAGTTCCAGTTCATTTATTTTCCATCTCCAGCTCTCTGTGGAGGTGACAGTTGTTAATGTCTCCAACGCTGTTTTCACTACTGCCTTTTGTCCTTGACCAGTCTGAACCTGTTATCTCCACTTTTCTTTTCATGAGGATTAATTGATTTTTTCTCTTTTCTTACCTTCTTGTTTTCCTTCATTTGCAGGGTGTAGGTCTATCAGTTCATGGAAGGTTTCGAGTGGCCACTGAGAAGACGTTGTTTGCCATGCCAGAGACTGCCATTGGTAAGACTAAGACCAAGCACTAACTGGATCTTTAACCTTATCTTAACCCTTACAAGACATGTTCACCCTCTGTTA
Organism: Pseudomugil tenellus; assembly: GCA_037177515.1. Lineage (NCBI taxonomy): Eukaryota > Metazoa > Chordata > Actinopteri > Atheriniformes > Pseudomugilidae > Pseudomugil > Pseudomugil tenellus. The sequence continues at coordinate 26,433,704 of JBAMHX010000014.1, forward strand.
AAGAATCCCATACACATAAGAAAATGAGTATATCACTGCAACCATGAGGTTCATACATTTGGGGTCATAGTCAAGGCAAGTTTGTTTGGTTTTCTAAATAATACAGTAGTAGTAGCAATTTCATGATTATAGATTTTCTTGGTACAATTGCCGTTTTCCAACCAAGTTACAAACATTTGCCGTTACCTTAGCGTACATAGCTAATGCTTATTCTACAAGTGAAACATCCATTTATCCTCTAAACCTGCTCATTGCAGTATATAGATGTTTTGAGGCCGATACCGATATTTGGAAGAATAAAATTCCGATAACTGATTAATCGGCCGATTAATTTGAAAACTGTATAATAAATCAACGAACTTGTGTTTTGGTTCCTTAATGCTTACAGCAAAAAAAAAAAAAAAAAATTAATTAAAATCTTTTTTTCTCTTTCACAATAGTTTGTAAATAAATAAACATAATATCCATCAGTAAAAATAAAACTAAAGTAACTATGTTAAGTATGGAGTATTTTAGTTTTAAATTTGTGTTGTGTAATAATTTTATCAATGATGCAAACATGAATCAGTACTGCTTAACTTTTATCTTTACATTTAGTCCACATGGGTGTCAAGTTGGTGAAACATTATTTATGAAGCCTTCAGGTGTACTTTAAATGTCATTTGAAAAACATTTTATTTACTTTAATATTTTCTTCACCATTAAACATGTGAGGACATATATAATATGTAAATCATAATAAAATCCAGATGTTTGCCCAAATGTTACAAAAGATGTCATCTTTGACAGAGTTGTAATTTATATATAATAGTCACAAATGGCACTAATTGTAATATTGATCATCGCTGTTACAGCCTGTGTCACATTCGTATTATCTGACAGTCTGTGATATTAATAATTTTACGTTTTTGGTGCTGCAGTGAATAAACCTCTCCACTACATTCACATCTCTCCTTCTAATACACACCTGAACTTGCAACTGATGAAGAGTCGTTCTCTCATTTTGTACACGTACTTTATTTCCTTAACAACTGAACAAGCTACTTATAGGACACAACAAATAAAAAAACTCCCCGTTAGGATCAAAGTAAGTTTTGTCTTTTCCTTTTTTATTCCTCTGCTCGTGTATAAAGGGGCTGTTTATATTATCTTTATATTATCTTTATTAGCTATTTCGTATATAATTTCTTGTAACTATTAATATATTCCGCCTACATAATTTCTCCAACTTTCTCTCTTTGCTTTTTTATTTTTTTTCTCATTTTATTATTTTTTAATTGAGTTTGTGGCCCTCCTAACTTGTGCTCAAAATGTCCTTCTTTTTTGCTCCTGGCCAATCACATCCCTGATTCTTTCATTAATTTCATTCATGTGGAATCACCAGTGGGAATCATCCTGAATAGTTCATTTTGATTTGTTTGACATCATATGGATCTAATAGAGTATAATAAACCAGCCTGAAATTTCCAGTTTGGTGAACCTCCCATGTCTTCTTAGTTTATCTGCACCAGATGTTATTAGTTTGTTTGGACCAAACAGCTCTATGACCTCTCAGAGGGTCATGAAGACTGTGGAGCTCCTGGAAGGACAACATACCGTCAAGGGCATTTAGACTCCATAAACATTAGGATTCACTGTTGAGCCCATGTAAATAAGAGCATTTTAGATGCATGGAAAATGTTTTCTTTTAAAATTGGTCACTGCTCATGTAAGTCATCTGGAACAGTCACAAAGGATATACATGACTATTTTAATTCAATGGATAACAATTCATTTAATAATTCAGGAGTCAGCCGTTATGTGAGACGATCTTTTACAGTCACTTCCATTTCTAACAAATGACAAAAAGTAACAAAAGTATTCTGGATATTTAGGCAAGGCAAGTTTAAAAGGTGTGCACAATTATTAGGAAAATTTGTATTTTGACCTCATCATTCTCTAGATGCATGTTGTCCTACTTGGCGTGTACTTAGGCGATTAGATTAATATTATTAATCTTGATATAGTGTCTGTTAATATGAATGTTAAATCTTAATTCAACGGCTTCTAAACCATCGCCTCAGGGCGTTTTGTTTAGCTATTTTTTTAAACCATAGTTTGTACACGGCCAAAACAGGATCACCGTGTTAAACACTTATTTGTTTAAATAAAATGTCAGTCTCAAAGATTATTTTGATCGGAGTGAGATTTTTGCAGAAACAGGTGAGTTTCCCAAAGAATAACTGTTACAGCTTCTTAATTACTAAACACACTTTATTAAAACCACATTGCTCATTGTCGAGACAGTTAAATCAGAATGGATGTAACCAGATCAGTCCGAATATTCAATGCAAATATCAAACAGCGAGAGAGAGAGAGAGAGAGAGAGAGAGAGAGGGCTTGTTGAACCGCTGCAGGAAATATGTGTACCTGTATAATGAAGTAAATTTAGCTAAGGAGTTCAGCTTAATGATTTCTAAGGTTGGGAAAATTTTCTATGAAGAGACTAAATAAATTCTATGGTTTGATTAGGGCGTGATTTGCGGTCACATGGTTGGGAGAATGAAAGGCGGCCTGTCTCTGGTAACTTACAGGTGCAGATATATTAATTGAACAAGGGTTTAGATTATGGATCCAGACACCAGCATATGGGCCACACAGTTGAGGTAAAGGTTCTGTCTTACTTCAGCGCATGGTGATCAAAGTGTCCTGCGGTGATTTGCCTGGCAGAACTGAACCAATGCGTTCTGCGCTGATTCCTCTCTCGGCTTTCAGCAGAGACAGCTTCGTCTGGAACCGACAAGTTCACGTCTTAAAGTGGATCAGATGTCGCTGTCAATGGCAGTTCTGCAAACAGCGGGCCGGCTCCAAGCTGGGTACTACAGGATGCTTTGGCTCGTGTTCTGAGTCGAAGGAAGTTGCTGGCGTAGCGAGGGTATTGAGCGAATTACACTTCAACTATTCGGAAAATAACAAACACAATTAAACTGAGAGCGAATTGATTTACTGTTGCATGAAGTTGAATTCTGTAGTCTGGACTTTTCTTGAACTAATTGTCGCTTACTTTAGGAGCCTAAACAAAGGATGACACGTGCGTACAAATAATGCGGACTTCAGGCCAAAAACAAACAAACGCAAAAAAAAAAAAACCAAAGAAGACTAGAAGAAGGTGATGTTTCGTATCTGCCAATCAGGAAGCACGACGTCATCGTAGGTTGGGTTTAGGGGAGACCGCAGGTTTGATTACGGAAATATAATTTGGATCATATTTTCCCAACCAAAAATCACAACCTGTTAACACAAGCATTAATGACCGGCAGGATGAGATATCATTTTGCTCGTACCAAACGCAGAAGGGAATGCATTCTCATAGCTAGAAAAGCATGAATGGTCATTTTAACAGGTAACAGAGAAGAACATTTTAAACATTTCATTTGGGACACACATGACAATGACATGGTTGGGAATGCACTCAGGGATGCGGTGTTTAGCTGTCACAGAAATTGATGGATTAGTACTTTCTTTTATTTTTGTCGTAGAAAAACAGGAAAAAGCTTAGATACATTTACACAAACGTCCAAGTCCATTCCTGTCAAGGTTTTGGAAATATTTCAACGCTTTTTCTAACGCTTTGGTTTCGATGTTTTTTTATCTTAAATTTAGAGGCGTGTCCTTTTGATTGATGTGTGTTAGAGTGCTATCACTGGTTACAGCTGCGTACTTCCTGCTGGCGCCACCCTGACGGAGCCCTCCCAGCTCTACCTTTTTATCCATTTTGGGATTTTCCAGTAATGACGAAACACCAAAGTGGCGACGGTAGAACTCGCCTATTTGCTTACGCTCTTCAGAAACCCATGGGTAACGTGATGGTATGCGCTGTCCAGTAATTTATAGTTGATGAGCCCAACAGATCCCCTGCAATGACTGAATGTTGGATGAATGTTGTTCGCACAGAGACTTCAAAGTTCTCTATCTGATTTTGGCTTAGATAAAAGCTGAGAAGAAAAAATGAAACTTGGGGGATAAATCCAGTGTCTTTGCCTGATCTGAGGTCACACTTTGGAGGAGGTGAGCTTGCTATATACTCCAAGCGGTAAAGGCTTTAAAGCCTGCTACCAATTAAGCATATCAGGTTATATGCATCTCTGTAATGAGAAGGGGTGTGGTCTAAGGACATCAATATCCTTTATCAGAAGTGCATGGTCATTAGGCAACTTTCATTCCTTCTGCAAAATGGGTCAGATTTAATGGGCTCTGAAAAGTCTAAAATAGTGAGATGTCTTGCAGAGTGATGCAGCACTCTTAAAATTCCCAAGCTTTTCAGGTGTGATCATCGAACAATCAAGCGTTTAATTCAAAATAGTCAACAGGGTCGCAAGAAGCGTGTTGAAAAAACAAGGCGCACTAAAACTGTCCATGAACTGAGGAAAATGAACCGTGAAGCTGCCAAGATGCCATTTGCCACCAGTTTTGCCATATTTCAGAACTACAACATCACCAGAGTGCCAAGAAGCACAAGGCGTGCAATACTCAGGGACATGGCCGAAGTAAGGACGGCTGAAAAACAACCACCACTGAACAAGACACAACATAAAACGTCAAGACTGGGCCAAGAAATATCATAAGACGGAGTTTTCTAAGGTTTTATGGACTGGTGAAATGAGTCTTGATGGGCCAGATGGATGGGCCTTTGACTGGACCAGTACAGAGCAGAGAGCTCCACTCCGACTCAGACACCAGCAAGGTGGAGGTGGGGTACTGGTATGGACTGGTATCATTAAAGATGAGCTTATGATACCTTTTTAGGGGTGAGCATGGAGTCAAGCTCAACTCCCAGTCCTACTCCCAGTTTCTGGAAGACACCTTCTTCAAGCAGTGGTACAGGAAGAAGTCAGCATTGTTCAAGGAAAACATGATTTTCATGCAGGACAATGTTCTATCACACGCATCCATCCACACGTCCTCCACTGCATGGTCAGAAAAGGTCTAAAAGAAGAAAAATAATGACATAGCCTCCTTGTTCACCTGATCTTAACCCCATGCAGACGCTGTGGTCCCTCATCAAATGTGAGATCTACTGGGAGGGAAACCAGTACACCTCTCTGAACAGTGTCTGGAAGGCTGTGGTTGCTGCTGAAAGCAGTGTTGATGGTGAAGAGATCAAGTGATAACTGATTTTTTGTTTGTTTTTGAATGTCAGGAATGTTTTTTGTAATTGTTGAATTGTTATATTGGTGTGGGTATATGTTTTTTAAGTTGCCTAATAATTATGCACAGTAACCTGCACACACAGATACCATCCTAAGATAAAAAAAAAGCCACACTCCAACTTATTCAGCTTTGATATTTATGAGTCTTTTGTGTTCATTAGGTACATAGTAGTTGTTCAATAATAAAAATAATCCTCAAAAATACAACTTGATTAATAATTCTGCACACCCGGTATTTGTATAGGACCTTTATTATACAAGACAATTCAAAGTGTTTTACATGAAATATCAAAAGCATTACACGTGTTGTAAAGAAGAATTAAAAAAAAAAAAAAAAAACAGAACAGAAAATTAAACTCTTTCAGAACAAGATCATTTAAAAGTTATCGTTCAGGTTTCATGCAAGAGAAAATAAATGTTTTAAACTGGATTTAAACATTTCTACATTTGGTGAAAGTTTTATCTCTACTGGCAGTTTGGTCCGTGTACTTTACGGCCAACCGTTTTTCTTTTTGAGGTTAAAAAAACCAATATCGGGAAACGGCTCATTTCCCAATGACCAATACGAAAACGAGACACTGAAAACAGGAAATAACTTGCTTTTCGCTTTTTATTTTCAAA
>JBAMHX010000014.1:26439613-26455042 GCA_037177515.1 Pseudomugil tenellus
ACAAGCGAATATTTTCTTCTTCGCTTGTGTTTTACGTACAACTTCCGGGTCACGGTCTTTAAAGTAATCAACAATAAGAGAAAACCGGCTTCACAGGAGAGAAAACCGGCTTCACAGCTGATAAGATGATACATTTAAGCCATTAAACACATTTTTCATATCATTCACACTAGACTTTGTGTTTTTGTATTTAAAAAGAGGGAAACATGGATTATTATATACATGCTCAAAATTTGATCTTACAGTTATGTAGGAAGTGGGTACAGTGTCTTAGCACCCGGCTCGCCAATCACCGGCTGTTTTGGACGGTATCATTAAAATGACAGTTCGATACGCGAAATTTCCCGACACTGTGGGAGAACAGGCCAACATCAAAAGGCAAGTTGCAGCAATGTCCGGTTTCCCAAACGTAATTGGTGCGATTGACTGCACTCATGTTGCTATAAGGGCTCCATGTGAGAACGAGGTTCTATGTGAACCGTAAAGACATTCATTCCATTAATGTACAAGTTATTTGCAACACGGACATGATCCATGATCCACCTCACTAACAAGCATCTCGTTTTTAATCTCTGAAATTAAATTCACGCGCCTCTCAGTTGCCCTGATTCTGCCACAAACAATCGTTAATTTATATGCTGAAATATTTATGAGCTGCTTTGCATTGACTGTGTACGGTAGAAAGTAGGTGTGTGGGGGCGGGAACGTGGACCAAAATGCACAACCTTTTCTGTAAGGTTGTGATTTATAAAAGGAAATTGCTGCACATGTGCGTATGCAATGTTTTTTAAATCAGACTTTTACTTTGGCGTACCAACTAGTAGTTTTTTTTTTCCACTTAGCACAGTTCTAGTAGTGATTCTAGAAAGTTTTCTAAATGAAGCCGCTTGTGTTTACATATGCTGATCCTCTTCTCTTTGCTACCAAACAATGATTTCACTTTTTTTCATTTATATTAAAGTGTTGAGTGTATAAAAAACCTCACTCCTGTTTAATGTCTCAAACCAAATATTCTTTATTCTCCGATTCTTCGTCTTCTTCCTAAAATATGTCCAACAGTTGATTATTTTATTGATGTCCTTTCAAGTGAATTGATGCTGTTGGCTCGTTGATCCTCGAAGCAATATATTGATTGATTGTTACATCTCCACCTATCACTGTACATCAGTGGCATTCAATTCAGTCCTACGTGGGCCGCAGTCCAGCAGGTTTTCCATGCATCCATGTTCAAACACAGCTGACTCAAATTAATCAGTCATTGTCCAGAATCTCATAGGCTGTTAGATCAGTTGTGCTAAAACAGGAATAGATGGAAAACCTGCTGGATTGCGGCCCTCGTAGGACCGAATTGAATAACCCTGCTGTACATGTTACAAACTGTTCCCCTAATGTTGGGAAAGTTCCTGAAAAAGACTAAAATAAATGTTTAATCACCTGTTAGCTACAGTCTTTGGGGTGCAGACACAAGAACATGAGCCTGCTTCAATAGTTATTAAAAGAAAATAATAGAATGATGAGCTTTTATCTTGCACCATGTGGCCGCTCTTATCCTCCCAGTGTCCTTTGCTTCTGACTGTTTAGCCGTGTTCTCTTTTATCTCCATATTAAGCCGCTGGAGAAAGATATCAGAGCAAATCAATAGGGAACAGTTCTTGTTCTCTGGCTCTAAACCAGAAGAGTTTCTTCTTTACGTATGTGTGTGCTTTTGAAGTATTGATAGTATCTTTTTTGTTTAAATAACATGTCACATTCACAGCCTCGCTCTAAAGGCTCCAGCTTAACGCTCGGAGGATCCACCTTTGAACCATCCATCTCTCCTTTCCCTGGCTGAGCATCAGAGGCAGTATCTGACTCAGAGCCAGAACCACCTGTAATACAGAAGCTTTATCTGTTTTAGAAAGACTGGTTGGCCCAGTTTCTGTTTGCAAGCAAGATTAAAAAATGTTATATTTATTTCAAAGACTGAAACCAAAACTTGGCCTGTGCCTCGGCCACATATGCATACTTTTTGATCAATGAGAAGCTGAAATCATGGTATGTAGTTTTCTGGCCTCCCTCTTCAGCAACTTGTCATATTTAGGTAATGAACAACTAAAGCAATGAGATATAGTAAAATTAAGATTTCTCATAATATAGTGTCCAAAGCTACTGAAATCTCACAAAGCTTAAGAAAAGAAAAACGACAATCTCTGACACGGTCTGCCGAAGCTGTTGTGAAAACACTGTTTGCAGCAACAATAAATTAAATATTAAAATTATATTATTTTAGGTTGTTAATCTGTAAATACACAGATTTTTTATACTATTGCTTCAACATGATTACAGAAACCAGCATTATCATTAAGTCATTGAACTGCTGTATTGAAGACGTGTTAATCCTAAAGACCTAAGTGGCTTTTTATTGGTTTAACGTAAGGGAGAGAATAATGTGCTTACTGTGTCATCTTTTTAAGCAGCATGACACATGTCATACTTTACAAAGCTTCATTTCTGGTCTCATCATTAAGAACTCATGTTTGTGTTTGTTTTTTCATGTCTGAACCAGAGATTTGAGCTAAAATGACCATTACGGTGGCACAGAGCTATAGTCTGCTAATTGTAGACAGATGGTCTTCCTCTCAGGTGCAGAGGAGATTAGCAACAAATCTCTCACAACTAACAAACAACAGCTGACATTTTGGTATAAACAAGTCTGCCATCATTTAAATCCAGTTGCCTTATCGTGGTTGTCTTGCAGATGTACATAAGTGCATTAAATGTTGTGTGTTTGTGGTGGGAACGAAGTTCTTTCTAGGAAATTAATTTTGTCAGTGCTCTCTAACTCCATGTAATCGCTGTTTATTGTTGGTTGATGGATCTTGATGCTTCTCTTGTGTTCATTTAACTCTTCACAGACTGACTCTCAAGCTGTATTTAGTTTGGAGTCAGGTGATAAGAAGAAGCTCTGTTTTAGGTTTAAAAACCAGTTGGACACACTTTCCTATTGAATTTAATGGGAAAGTGTGTCTAAACCTTTGGAGGTTGCATTTTTTGGTCTAAGCTGAATCTGTTCTTATGGTGCACTCAGGTTAAACGAAGGCTCAGGGACGTTGACTTGCAGCTTTAAAAGATGCTCAAGTCATTTTTGAACACAAACTTATGAATAAAACACACATCGGGCTCATCCTGATACATTCTGGTTGACTTAGAGAAAAAAAAAAAACTAATTTCAGCTGGTGATACGTAGTGGGTTTAGTTCTGGATGTCATGAGCAGGGTTGCGAGGCAGATTAAGCTGTTGGCAGACAGGAAATGAACGCAGCGAGGGGGGGGGGATGAGCCTATTGTTGATAGGATCTGATGGTTGATCTTCTGAAAGGCCAGACAATGTGGAGGGAGGAGGGAAATCATGGGGCCTCGCTGGCTGAGTTGGGCTGTATTGAGTGATAGATTTATATTTTGGGATAAGTGCACGTTTGCAGGGTGTTTTTGTTTTCATATACATGTTGATGCTTTCTGGTACAGGTAGTGGGGAACGCTCATTTGGCCTCATCCACTAATATTATCTAAAGAATTTTCTTAAATATATTTTTTTTAATTAATGTTAATGTTAATGAACATGCTCATAGAAAAATTAGACTTATCTCTTTGTGGAATACATACTGCTACCGGCGAATTAAAGCAAATCTGGTCTCTGTGGAACAATACATCTTACCCTTTTTATCCACCGTCTCAGAAATGTCTCTGATTGCATTGTCATTGAAAACATCTGCCTTTCCATGATGTAAATATCATGTACAAATTTTTACCAATCAATCAATGCTGGAGTATTAGCCATTTCTTTATCGGAGCCTTTTTCTGTCCCACTAGTAATATTGTCATTAAATATGTGTTGGCAGCATGTTGAATATGTTGAAATTTTCCAGATATTTATGGAGTTCTTGCCTGAAAGATGTGAGTTTTGAGCGGTCACAGAATAATGATTACCTTTGGTTGCACCACGTGACCTTCAACAATTTGTACCGACAGCTTGATGTCTCTGTTGAGCAGAGGTAGTAATAAAGTATCTCATGATACTTTTCCACCCTTCCAACAATAGTTTTATATTGTGATTTGCAAATAGTCTCTCATTCTTCTACAGTTATTTGCACTCCTCCCTCTATTTCCCATTTACTTTTAAAATCTTGAGTGTGTAAATTTTAGGAGCTCTGTAAGTTCTTGTATATTCTGGATATTACCTCATGTTCACTCCAAATAGGTCTAAATACCTAAATAGGTTGTTTTTACATTGAAATTCCCTTTTGCACATTTCAAAACTATTTTTACAGATCCCTTCTGTTTTCAACAACAGTATGCATGTGACTTCTGTACTTTTCCATAGTTTAAATCTAGAGTACTGCCCACACCATTATCGTCTCTGCACCCTCCAGGTAATGGTTTTTAATTATTTTCAGCCATTGTTTTAGAGTTGATTTTATCCAATGGTTATCACATAGGATGTCTGCCCATTTACGATCTGCTACTGTATAGGAAGGTGTAAGAGTGAAGCCTGAGAGACATTTCTAGCTCTTTTGGGTATCACTTTACAGGACATCATGTTGGTCGAAATAAACCGTGACCATAAACTCAATAATCGTGGAATTCGATAGAGATTCTGATTCAACAGGTATATTGAGTATCAAAATTCAATTATAAATAGTTCTAGAGATATATCCAAAAATCAGATTTTTTGTGCACGAATTAGCGACGAATCCATAAATCTAAAATTGCCGAAATTCGATACAGGTCGTCCCCTTGGGGACATAAACATGTATACTGAGTATCAAATTCCAGTTGTGAAAACTGTTTAAGTTATCGCACTCACACGAAGGATATCTGAGGCAGGCAGCAGACACTGTGGTCGTGATGAAACCATTATATCCCCGACACTCCGACTTCGGAAATATAATAACATCACCATAATTACTATTTTTTTAAAATTATGTATATATATTTGAAGATATTTCCAGGCACTACTAGGTAATAGTAGTAGTACTACCACATAGTTTGACTTGTTGAATATGTTACCCTCTTATTGCTATGGGTTACAGGCAACATTTTAACTTCTGTTTTCATCTGTTGTTGGCAAGATGTATCCAGCATTACTACTAAGCTATTACCTGGTTATTACTACTGGTAAATACAGGATATTTCCAGTAATTCCAGAGTAATTTCTTCTTTGTTACCATGATAGTACTACACTATTACCATATAATTACCAAGCTGTAATGTAAAGTACCAGTACTATCCTTTTTTGTAATGAAGAAGCAGACAGATCAGGCTGAGAAAGATCCTGGCTGTAAAGTCAGCAGCCAGACATGTCTCATGGACAAAAACAAAGATCCCGTCTGCCACCCCCACAAGATAGTAAACCAGATTTATTGTTGGATTTATTGTTGTTTACTGATTCCTCCTAATACCACATCAAGCTCAACATACCTCAAAATAACCGACTTACTTTTCGCTGGATCTTTTTGAACTTGATAATCCAGATTATTCATATAAATATGTTTTATTTCTCGTTTCTATAATGTGACCACAGTTTGAAAAGGGATCATTTACCTTATATGTGCCACCTAATGAAGTCGTGCCTACCCTGTGGACCCCCCATGTTTAAAATGTAGGTCTGCCACTGCGTGAGTGCTCCTGCATTTTGTAGGATTTGTTCTTTTCTAAGAACGCGTATTAGTTCTTACATAACAAGCCCTGCATGAGAAAACCTTGGTTAATGTAGCAATCTTCATTAAAAGTACACAAGTAAACCTTAAAAAATGATAATAATGTTTGTGAACCAAAAGCTTTGGATTCTCACTTGTCCACTTCAATCAGAGTGATTTATTTTTCTGCTTTTCTTTTTACTGGAGCACAGCTGCCTCACTGACCCAACAGGCTTATTTTAGTCCTGATCCCGGGGGTCAGAGCCTCTCAAGAGCCTCTCTTATGTCGCAATTTGGAAATATGCTGAAGTTTGCTGTAATTATATGAGGAGGTTGAAGCTTTGGGAAAATCCCTTCCCACCCTGTTATGTCCTCAGACCTTTTCAGGCCTGACGCTGTTGTCACTGACTTATATGGAGCATATATGATGAAGAGGATGAACTCTACCTTTTTAAAATGCGGATTTCTCTTTTCCATTTTTAGCTTATTGTCTCTGTTTGTGATTAAACTGATCAGACTCGGATGCGCTGGATGTCTTTTGATAACCAGAACCAGACGGTTCTGTTATTCATGTGGTTTACCCTGAATGGACAGTGGACACATCTGGCACATTTTAATGGTGACTTTTCAGGTTGAAACAGTTTCATTTCAAGCAGCTGTAGTGAGTTTTTCATTGGTTCTCCTGCTCATACCTGTTGTGAATGCATATCCTGAGTGATCCCATCACTAGCATACAGCTCAGGCTATGTGAAGTCCAGGCTTCAAAATCTGTTTTCAGTGACCACAAGTGATTGAACCACAATTCTCCACTTTTGTAGTGTATCATTTAAGAATCTGGTGACTGCGGAGGCCATACAGTGAATGTATGACCCTTTTTAAGCTCTACCCCATTTCAGCTGACACCACACTACCTGGTTTCGATAGTTTCCATCACTATCGCACCCACAGTGGACACTAGGGTCACCGTAGCAACGCGACTCCTAAGTATGGGATGTAATTTGTTTGCGGCACACAATGGAGGACGTGCAGGCGATGCTTTATCTGCCGCTCGGCCTTTGGCGTGAAATCAGGAAAATATTCCATGAACAGATCAGAGAAGGCTGTTGGTGGAAAAGTCCTGCTGATACAACCCAACGTTGTTATCCACAGTTGTTCTCACAGCTTCAAATTCTGGCCTGTAAACTGGACACATCACATTTGCAGTTGGACTCTGCACCATCAGAACCCCAACGGACTCTAAAAATGTGTCTGCTCAGCCGCGAAGATCCGTATGGGAACACCTACAGACCAGGAGCATTGTATTGTATTATAGTACCTCTCACAAACACGGGTACATTTAAATCTGTCATACAAATTAAAAATGTTGTTTTTCTTTGTTTTGCTTCATAAAAGACATATTTGATGAGCAACAATTACATTTAAACCAGCAACAAATGCATCCTACTAAGCCGGAGCGTTGTTCTATGAAAGCTTAAAAACACACCAGGGAGCTGAATGACGCGCTTCTTTATTCTCATGAAGAAAAGCTCTGCTGCCTGGCCTCATATAATCCCACGTCAACTGATCTGCAGGGAGTCCCTGCTTGTCTGCCACATCTACAAAGACCCGCCAGTGAAAATATGTGTTAAAGTTATGAGAAACTGTTCTCCTCGTACCTGTTTGTAGGCACACTCAGAGAAGATATTATCAAATAAAGATGAAGTATTCTGTCTCTGACATTAACAGATTGAACCCTGCTGCACTGGGATTCGGAACAACAGCTTCCATAATCTGCCGCATTTATGATATTACATTTTCTGCCATAAATCAGGTCAACATATCTAATCCCTTCCTCCCATTCACCTCCCCCTCTCATGCCACAACACAAAAGCTATCGGAAACCATGTGTAAGCAGGAAGGTCGCTTCCTGGGCAGGAATATGTTGCGCAGCATGCAGATTAAGGCTTTGTAATGAAATTAATGATAAAGCTCATAAGCTGCATGCTCTGTTCTTTGGAGCGTGCCAACACATGTAGATTACTTCTGGGTGAAGGTGCTGACATTTTGGGAAGGTGCGACTTTTCACAGTGATTCACAAACACAATCAGAGATGAAAATGTTCTCTGACCCTCATGCTGTTTAACTACGTGGTGAACTTTAAGTTGTCATTTTTCATTTGTATGGAAACTTTAAAGGCTTTCTGTTCTTCCTTGACAGGGCTTTTCCCTGACGTGGGAGGTGGCTATTTTCTGCCGAGGCTCCGGGGGAAGCTTGGACTTTTTCTCGCCTTGACAGGGTTCCGACTCAAAGGGCGTGATGTGCAGAGAGCCGGAGTCGCCACACACTTTGTCGAATCAAAGAAGGTGCTGACGATCGACTTATTATGAGCATGTCACGGGGTTCTTTCTGTGTCCATACTTCAAAAAGGAAGACAAGCCGGAAACTTCATGCTTGTGGTTTTTTTATTTATTCCTCTTTTCCATGTATATGTTTGTGTTAATGTTTTTACAGCAGCTGGGTGGTTGCTTTATCTGTCAGGTTCATTCCTGCACCCCCCCTCATCACAGTGAGGATCCTTTTTATACAGGGAGCCCCTCCCACTGGGCTTCTTATTCAATTAAAGAAAAATACAACAAAAACAACTGAAAACCAAAAACACATCTCTTTGACAGGTGTACTTTTACTTAACATTCATTCACCTGATTAAACCAAAACTAAATAAAACATTGGCTTGATAGCTTTACATAGATCAATCCCCTCTAATTGGGACTGATGCAAACCACCTTTACCTGAGTCACATGCTCAGGTGATCCTTTATTAGTGTGGGGGCAGCTCAGCTGACTCACTAGCCTTGGACCTTAGATTTTTTTGTACTCAACACGCAAAAAGCAAAAAGTCTTGAATCTTAAACTTATTCTTTATGTCTGATTTTAATAATGAATTAAAAATAAAAACATTACAAAAAAGGGCAACGTATTTCGAGACTCTAAACAAACTAAGAGCGTGTAGGTCAAAAGACTGTGTTGCTCCCAGGTTCAGTGGCTTCTGATCGATTTTCTTTACAACCTAGCAGTCTGATCTAACAGCCAATCAAAAGAGCCCTTACTTAAAGTCTCTTTACATCATTAACCTAGAACGAATACAAATTAAATCTTAATAATAGAAAAATGGCTACAACAATTAGCGCTGCAAATCCCTCTACTCAGTTTTGCCAATTCTTGTGAGATTGGACCGCAACTACCGTGTGTATGCGACATGTTTGCCTAATTTCCAGGAGAAAGAGACACCAAATGTGCACCCTTGACTACTCTAATACAGAGATGGTGATGACAATATGTAAGGGTAATTATTTTAAACAACAGAAGGTGAGAATGACATGGTTAAGTGTTAATGTGTGCATGTATGTGTGGTGTCAGTCAGAGCAGTGGCCCTGCTCCATGAGCATAAATAAATTTATAACGACCTCTTAAAGGTGAAGCTGCAGGGATGAATGCTGGACCAGTGTGTGGCTGGATGCTGAGTCATTCCTGTTGTGCCAACACACACTGACAGGTCCAGCGGCCAGGTGTGTGTCTAGCTGTTGGCTTACTGTCAGAGCAGTGGGTGGCAGAGATTGTTCATGACTTTAACCTTGGTTTATGGGACTTTTTGTGATAGAAATAAATTAGAAACCAGGCTTGAAACACATCTCAGCAGAAGCTAAGGCAAAATAATGAAGTCAGGATAAATGCATTTTAATTTTGTTGTGGATGAAACTAAAGCGACTTTAGATATTTAATATCTGCTATCATTTGTTTTATTCAGTAGCGGTCAATGCGACCATTTAAATCATCATCAGAATTAGCTAACTGGGCGTGGTGAGGTATCTGTAATAATGTGATCAATATTTCTACAAGCACTTCTGAAATGTAATATCCTAAACATCCTGGTCTACATTTTTCACTCCATTTGTTTTATTTCTTTCAGATTACGTATATCTGTGACGTAACTTCCAGTTATTTTCAACATCCGTTTTTTATTCAACATAGCAGTGCCCTCATTAGCATTAGCTGCTAATGTGAGAGCTAATGTCAACTAACTGCATATAAATGTTTAATCTTAGCATTGAGACAAAATGTGAAAGTCTGTTTATGCACGACAATCAAAATCAAATATCTTTGCCTAATTAGATTATTGTAAAAATTTTATCTGACGTGTCAAAATCCACTTCGGAAATTCAGTATTTGAAAGACTTGTTTTTGTTTGTCATTACATGACTACATGATCCGATTTCTCCCCGAGTATGAACATGGTGACCTTCCTGTTTTTAAAACGTCCAGTCTTTCTTTAACGTAGTGGCACCATAGACTGTTTATAAAACTAGTGACACCCACAGTCGTAGCATTAGCTGCTAATGTGTTAACTAATAAACTGCAAAACAAGCTATGTGTAATTTTTTTTTATTAATTCACTTATACTCTAGCTTCCTAATGTTGCAAGCCATTTTCTGTCTTATGTTTTCTACTCACATTTTCGTGTTTTTAATGGGAGATGTAAAAAAAAAGCAAGCAAAAATATTTTTTGCACATATGCAAATGGAACAAACTAAATCAGTACGTTGGTCTCGGGAGTATTGAGGAGACATTTAGGTAGGTTAGTCCAAATGATCAGGATCAGATAACTGCTTTTGTCTGAAAAGGATATCTGATTGCGTTGTAAGTTACGTGATGTTAATCTGATTACTGCAAAAATGTGATTCTGATCAGTTTTTTGGTGTGAATGTAAACAGAACACACTGCTGGACTCGGACACAGTGACACATTGAACTGTTTTCATTTCCAATCCCAACCACCAAGACTTGAATACTTGATTTTCTAACTATATTTTAGTGAGCATCAACAAAAAAATAATCATCTGGCATCCAGAAATGATAAATTTTTTTCTTTTTTCATCGCTCCATCTATAGATCCCAGACTTGGAGAAAGAACTAGTGGACTTGAAGTGTGCCTCGGATGCAGACGTCTCCAAAGTCCTGGCGTCTTACCAGAACCAGGTCAGAAACCAAGGCTGCTTCATTCATACAAAGACCTGTCAGTGCATGTATACGCTTTAAAATTATGTTAAAATCTATTATTTCTCCTTCACATCGATGGTTTTAATAGTTTTCTCTTTGCCCACAGAGCAGTCTGGACTCTGAGAAGCCTTTTGTTTTGGAAAAACACGTTTCTGATATTGACAGGTATGCTTTCTTTTTCTGTCTCCTGTTAGCTTATTCTGTCAGGTAAGGTTGGCAGGAAAAAAAGTCAAATGTGAATCATTAAAAAATATCCAGATCTTGGTTTCTATACTCATCTAAATGTGAGACTTGATCCTAATTTCTGTATCCTCTTTCACTGTGGATTATATAGTAGCTGCTATTGCTTTGATCAATTCCTTTTTCACCATTTAAGTCTAATTAGGATAACAATATTTAGAAAATTCTTCATGAGGTAACACATTTCCTGTTTCATAGGTAACATGCAGAAAGGCAGAAAGTCTCCATGAAAACAGATTTTCTTTAAATAATATTGATCGTTCAGTATTGCTGTTTTATATGCAGTGAAGTTATGGATTAAAGTTCGAGCTCAGAATTGTAGATGGAGGTGGCTTTTTAAACATTAAGGCTGAATCCCATTTCACCCCTTAGCCCTACCCCTCAATTTTACACATTCACGTTTAGGGGTAATGGTGTCCCGATGCCAGTTAGGACAGACAGGTAAGTGGCTATAAAACCCTTCAAATGAAGATTTTTCAAACCATGGGGTATGAAAAATTTCACAGAATGCCAAGCATATCACTGGCAAGATGTCTGCTACTAAATTTATAAGTAATTATTAAATAATGATACTAAATAAATATTTTCTTCATCGATAAGAGTTTTAAAAGTTATGACAACTATTATACTGTGTAGTTGTGGTGTGTAATGATCATAAAATGCCCTCAAAAAATAAATAGTACTAATATTACTATGTTGTGGTTTCCGTAACGTTAACATTACCAGGCTGAAGGTTTTGCTCTGTAGGATAATCTAAAGTGATTATGTTGAAAATAAAACCTTCGGCTGGACTGCAGTTAAACTGAGGTCGTCATGGAATAAAACATGATACGAGAATGTCATGCAAAATCCGATATGTTAGTCTGGTAGCATTAACGTTGTCCTGTAACTTCAGTGAAACTTTGAATCCTTTTTTGTTTAGCTGGTTGCACATTAGTTATACTACTCAGCACTGCCCCCGTGGTTTCTGCAAAACATGCAAAATGTAGAGAAGATCTGGGTTTTTTATTTTCCCTTTTTAGCATTTAATGATGTTTTTTCTTATCTTTCATCAGGCTGTTCAGCTCCAGCAGTGTAGAGGGAATCATGCAGAACCTGAAGGCAGATGGTTCGGACTTTGCTAAGAAGCAAGCTGAGGTGTGTCCTTCATCTGCACCTGAAATCAAAATCACTGTGAGAATTAATGCGTCTTGTAGAGGAGAAAGAGTTAAAAAAAAACAGTTAACACAGGGTCAGACACACAGTGGTAACATTAGCTACATGTGTTGTTTAATTTATACAAGAACATTTAGACTATTTAGTCGGCTATACACTCGCTAACCACTTCATCAGCTCCACCTGTTCAGCTGTTTAACACCGATATCTAACCAGCCAATCACAGAGCAGCAACTCAATGCTGCCTGTAAACAAAATGGAGACGATCCAGCAGGATGATGCATCATATCACAAAGTTTACATCGTCTCCATCTGCTTTCTTCATCATGACAATGAGTTCACTGTACTGCAATGGTTTCCAGTCACCAGACCTACATCCAGCTTTGGGATGTGGTGGAACGGGATGTTCTCATCATGTCTGCAGCAGCTGTGTGATGCTTCATGTCAACATGGAGCAATCTGATGGCTATTTCCTTGTTAAATGTATGACAGGAAGAATTAAGGTAGTTCTGAAGAAGTGTCCAACCTGGTACCAGTAAGGTGGACATGGTGAGCTGTATAGTGTGTTTAAACAAAGTGCACACATTTCCAGTACATGAGATGAGGAACAGTACAACATTCAGATAATCATACAAAGCTGTCATCAACGAGACCTCTGCAGACGGTTTATAGAGCTGTGGAACATTTAATGTGTTCGGATGCAGTAAATTCAGCGCCCACAACATGCGTTGACGTTGTCATGGTCACAGCATTTGGGCTTCGACGAGCTGTCTGCAGAGGAGATAGTGTTTAATCTGTAGAGCTCTGTAGACATCTGGGTGTAGAAAACACCTGCCGCCCAGACATAGTACATTCATAATGGTGTTTGGCTACAGCAGTGCAAGTCACTCATTAGTAGTAAACTAGGTGTAAGTAGTTAATAGATTTAGTCTCCGTCCACTGGGATTGCAGTCCTCTTAGCAAACCTGGTGAGGACTTTCACCAATTATGTGTTCATGACTGTAAAATTCTGCTTTTAGCTTCTTTGTGTGTCATCAGCAGGATTCTCTCAAGTTTAGACCCGTCCGGACACAGTAGGTTATGTGGTGACAGTCAGTGAGGGCTGCTGCTCTTTCCCGCCTCTTTGGAAGGACTTAATTGATCTGATTAGTTTGTTTATGTTGGTAGCAAACAATCCACCTGCAGCCATTTTCTGTCTTCCCCCCCCATAGTTCCAGATAACTCACCGCAAACACCAGAAAGATAAAACCTTCTCCTCACTCGGCCGTCATTCCCAGCTACCTGTTTCCTCATGACTGCTAATTATCTATTTAAATACTCTGCTTTTCTTTTTATAGTTGACTGAAACCTATTTAAAACTTTAAAGGAGGATTTCACCAGACAACTTACAGCGACATCATGTTCCTTGGTAGTGAAGAAAGACGTCCTGTCAATAGCAGGCTCGTGCGGTGTGCGCAGAGGCTGAATAAATCACAGAAAGACGGCTGTGAACTGCTGATTGACGCCGCCATTTTCCTGCAATTTATCATTTCTGAAATGCGGCGCCCCCTGTTGACAGAAACTGTCCTTGATGATATGGAAATACGTCACTCAGGGACAACCAAGCCGCAAAGTGCGTTTGATGTTATGCTATTAGTTGTTAAAAATAGAAGGCAAATCTGAGAGAAGAGCCATCCCTGTTTGGTATCGATTGCGAAGTAATACATTTACCAGGAAGAAAAGCGACCTCATGAGGCAAACTGGGATAGTGTGAGTAAACATGACTGTTGAAACAGCGCATCTGTTGCCGTGAAAGTCATGTAAAAGAGCGATTTTAGGCAGTGATTCCACACGATGAAAACATCCAAACCTACTTTAACTTTATTCACCAGACAATCAGATATATCAGTAAACTTATAGACATATTGATTGTTTTACCGCATGCGAGCTGGCGATAAACCATAGTGTTAACACAATGGAAATTAATAAGAAGCTAAATTCAAGTGTCTAACCGGTAATTTAGCGGACGTTGTACTAGGTCTTCATGCGGGTCACAGAACTGTATCTTTCAAACATGAGAATGAAATAGACAATGTCCGCATAACAGAGCAGGTCTGAAAGGGAAATATTAAATAAACAATATTCTTCCCTCTTGTTTTCCAACATGTCCAGCTCTTTACAACAGTGACTCTCGCGACCAGTCGGCATCGAACCACACATGCCGCATGTTCACCACTGCGTCTGTCTAAGCCTCCAGGCATCCGGTCCTGGGCCTCCTCTCTCTCGTCGCCGCTGTCACTTGATTCTGCTGACTGTGGTTCGTCCCCTTCTGAATATTCTGGTCTACATAGGGCTGAACCCCAAATTCTTCATATCCTCAAAAACGTATCTGTTTTCAGCAGAAAACTGGCTCGAATTGGCTTTAGTCGCAACCATTGTTTTTGATGCTTTGTCCCGGAGTGACCTCACAACTGGAGTTCCCAGATTTGGCCCTGTGACCGCGCACGAACATGGCGGCGCCCGTAATCTGCGAGGGAAATTCTAAATTATTTTTTATAAGGCAAATGTCAGAAGCGAATCGGAAAAACAGTAACGCAGTCTTGACTGGTAGTGATCAGTGTTTACTGTGATTTTCTTTTGGTGGCTTGTGATAGTCCCCCTTTAACACTTTGTCTTTGACTAACACGTATATTTTCTTTTAGATCTTGTCCAGAATGTCTCCTACATCCCTAAAGATCACCTACCGGCAGCTGCAGGCGGGTGCAACTCTGAGCCTGCAGGACGTGTTGGTGATGGAGTATCGGCTGAGCCAGGCCTGCATGGTAAACACCAACAGTTCATGTGTCATGTGCAAAAATTTAATCACGCTAGAAATAAATGTTGAAATTTGGCTCATTATTCCTGCATTATGCTAATTTAAAACTGGATGTTTGTTAGATATTGAGGAAGTCATCAGCATCACAAATAGAAATTGTTTCTGTTTGTTACAGAGAGGCTCTGATTTCTATGAAGGAGTGCGAGCCGGTAAGTAAAAGTTACCTAAAGTCGAATGTAAGAGCTGTGGGTCTGACAGATTTACCAAACAAGGTTAAATGCTTCCTGTTTCTCATTTTAGCTGCATGCATTCTGCCGTGCACTCGCTAACGTGACTGCAGATGAGAAATATAGCAGATAGAGGAGCATCTGATATGTAGCATGACACCGGGAGGGAAGAAAAAGACGTATTTTCTAGAAGTCAGTGAATAAAAAGTGTTGGGACCAGGCGGCGATCCCTGGTTGCCGATGGTGACGCCAATACGGAAATGGAAATACTTGCAGTTCCCCCCTCCACCACTAGAGGCTGCAATAG
>JBAMHX010000014.1:26564627-26578214 GCA_037177515.1 Pseudomugil tenellus
ATATATATATATATATATATATATATATATATATTTATATTTTGAGGTTCTCCAGACGCCTCTAGCTGTATTTGTCATCCTTAAAAAGTTCTGCCTGGTTGTAAAGGTGACTTTCTAACCGTGTATAATACACCCGCTGCTACTGGCAGAGGGAGAAATAGTCCGATACAAATGGACCTTACTTTTCGTGCTCTAGCTTTAAGTCCTGTCTCCATAGTGAGGTGTGGCATGTTTTTTTCTTTAACGTGATCATTTCTTTGTGCACATGTCTACTAAATCTACCCTTTTAACTTCAGAAAGACTTCTATCTTTGTAACCTATTCACAAGCCAATCGTATCTATAGATTACATCAAGTTGTCTTACTATTGGCAAGGTCACATGATTTCTTTATTATGTTTTGTAATAAAATGTGTTTGCATCCTCTGATTCTGTAGCTTTAATTGTCAGCAGTTACATTTACCATTTAGGAGTAAGTTTACCTGATGCTGTGCTTGTCCTCTGGGCTGTTTGCCACTAAAGGGACGCTACTGACTGCCTCTTGTTTTGTTCTCCCCCCAGCAAAATGCAAGCAATGCTGAGAAATTTGACTATGTGAGTATTGTGATCCACACAGCAAAAGGTTGAAATGGTTTAAAATGAAAATGATTTTCCCATTTAGAGCACAAAGTAAATCAGATGTTGAAACTGAGACATTTTAATATTTAGTGGAAAGTATGAGCTTATTTTAAATTAAATGAAAGCAGTACGTTAATCATTGTGTAGCATAAGGGCTGTAAAATATCAGGCATCCAGTTTGACCTTCAGCCTTGTCCCCTGCACACAGACTCCTCGTTTTGGGGAGATTAGTCTCAGATTGAGGAAGCGGCTAACCTGAGTAGCTGTCAAATGCTCCTGTACTTGCTTTGATTTTTATTAATCTCAGCTTTTTTCCCTCTTTTTGTTACGAGACAGCATCCCAGCTGGCATAGAATTAGGTTATCTTTTGTTTGTTTTATTAGAAGAAATTGTAAGTTGCATTTCAACCTTACATCAGTTTTTCTTTTATTCCAGGTCATGAATTTTTTGAAGAAGATGGCAGGAAATGAATACGTGGGTTTCAGTAATGCCACGTAAGTGCCCATTGATCATATTTTTGTCGTTCAGCTTTTACACGTGCTGGAAAGAAATGAAATACATGTATATAAACTACTTACATTAAGATGGGGATTAATGAATAAAATCTTTACAGACTTTCTCTAAACTTTAGAAAGCATATATATGATGTGTAGATATCTGCAGCACAACATGCTCTAAAAAGGTGATTTACATGGGACTTGATTACAAAACATTTATTTGAAACTTTGTAGCTTATATTAATCATCTTCATTAATCATCTTCATATTTGCTCCAAAAGCAAACTTTTTTATGCAAATGCGTTTTACTGGTGACTAAATGAAATAATAGACACAAAGATTAATATTTTAAACTTTAGTAATTTAATTGCATTTCAGTTCAAAACAAAAGGAAAGAGAAAATGTCCTGGTCCAAACAGGGAAGAGTTAAAGTGTAATTTTAGCATTTAGTCCAACAGCTCTGATCTCAAAATAAAAGTCTTGCAGTACTTTTTACGTTTTACGTGCTTTCATCCTCTTTCTTTATTAAATAGACATCTGACAGTAAACCGGGACGCAGCCGCCGCTCACAGAGCGGAAACAAACTATCACTGCTTTCACAATGTCACCAGAATAAAGTCTCTTCTGGGTGTGTATGGTGTACCAAGAAAGTGTGCGTTAACTAATTTTCTGTTATTAATTAACTGTAATCGACACTTTAAAGGCCCCCCCCCCACACATATATGATGACGTCAGTGACATGTCAAGATGAAAACGGAGAATGTGGTTGGCAAAATGTCAGATAAGTCAGCCTGCAAATAGGTCAAAAGGAAATTTTTAACCCGCTGTGACTCTTGATGTTTGCATCGTAAAAGTCTCAGGCGTGATTAATGGCAGCGTCGATTCAAACTGCGTTTTCCGGGAAAACGGAGTCAAAAGGATAAAGCGCTGGGGGGGCTCATATCAGGATCCTGATGTACACAGCGTTCTCGTTGTACTGCACACATGAGGGGAGGGGAAATTCCAGTACACACATAGACATGCATCCCATGAAAACATTCCTGTGTGTCATGGCAGCTCTCTGCTCTTTGTGGGACAGATTCCAGTCGGAACGTGAGTCCGGAGACAGGAACTTCGCCATCGGCTACTACCTGAAAGAAAAGAAGGTGGGACGCACATTGGACCCGCGGCATTGCTGACCTGGTGGTCGCTTATTGTTTCCTACAATACTGCTTACTGAAGTTTTTCTAACAGCAAAGGTTAAACATCATGAAGCACCTCTTAACCTCAGCGTGCTTTCTTTACCCATTCACACAGTGATCATTATCTGTGCAGGACTTTTTCCTTTTCTCACACACACACACACACACACACACAGAACCGATTGGTTGGAGCATCAGTGGACGACCTCTGTCACATGAACCACTGACCTTATTCTATGTGCGATGCAGAGCCGTGGTTAGTTGGTTGTGATTGACGTGATCGGGGTGTAACGAAAAGAGAAAAGAGGGACGAAAGTCAACAGATTTATGTGACCTTTATAATGTCAGGTCAAGAGTTTGACGCTAACATCGGGGTAAGAAGCATAATCCATCATCTCTGCACATATTTTCAGGGAAAAGCACTTATAAAGACACATCCAGAGAGAATGAAGAATAAAGTCTCACAATAAAGTTCTTAGTGTCTGAGGACATCTGGAGACCTAAAATGTATCCCCAGAGTTAGTTTGTTATTAGGCTGAGTAAGTAAAACAGAAGTGTGATGTTTTCTTTCCTCCTGTGTGACAGATGAAAACATCATGCATCACTTTTCAACAGATAAATCATTTCTATAATAAAACATTTACTCTAAAATACACTTTCAGTCTGGTTTTGTGAAGGCGTGAAACTGAGCAGCAGTAAAAATGGAAACCATTGTCCTCTTTTTCTGCTTTATATCGACACTGATTAGGTCTGTCACTTTTTGCTGCTCATGTTTAAAAGAGGAGCATAATATCAATTTGAAGCAAATTCCAGCCGTTTGGAGAGATTGCAGCTTCAATATTTGATTATTTTCCCTGACTGCGGTTAGATGTGTGTTGTAACTGTTCATGCTCTCTGGTGTTTATGAGATCCATCTAATCCGCCAGCCTTGCAGAACTTTGTAAGCTAACGGCGAAATGTTTGTGTGCAGTGTTTCCCAGAGGGGACGGACATGACGTCTGTGCTGGACTTGTACTTTCAGGTGAGTCATTTGTTTTTCCATATGTGTGCATTATTGATGAGTGCAAAGGTTCAGCTGCAGCTGCTCTTCTTCCTTTATTCATTCATCTTCCTCCTTTCTTTCAACATTTCTGTCTGCTGTCTGTATCTGTTGGACATTCTGGAGGAATGAAACAAATTCTCTTGTCCGCCTGCAGCTGTGCTCTATAGAGGTGACCTGTGAGAGCGGCAGCGTCATGGCGGCCACGCTGGCAAATGGCGGCATCTGCCCAATCACAGGCGAGCGTGTGATGAGCCCGGAGGCGGTGAGAAACACCCTGAGTCTCATGCACTCCTGTGGCATGTACGACTTCTCAGGACAGTTTGCTTTCCACGTAAGTAGAACCCGGTCCGATCCGGAGACGACAAAAGCAAGTAGAAGCAGATAAATTCCCGTCTAACAGCGTTAATGTGACTGTAATGAGAAACTTTTATCATCCTGCTTCTGCAGACTGATGTTTAACCTGTCCGCTGTCCCCGCTGTAGGTCGGACTGCCGGCTAAGTCTGGCGTAGCGGGGGCTATCCTGCTGGTTGTGCCCAACGTGATGGGCATCATGTGCTGGTCGCCTCCACTGGACAAACTGGGGAACTCAGTCAGAGGAATACAGTTCTGCACAGTACGTAAATGCAGCTGAGCACGTGTCTTTATCCTGTTTACCAAAGTAAACGTTTTATTAAGCAGTGAAGCGTCATCGCTCAGCAAGAAATGATGGTTTGTGCTGTATGAGTGGAAAAAAACTGTGATTAATGAGTGGAAATAGTTTAACAGGCTGGTAATCGAGCTTGTTTAATAAGTAAGTGATGCTTGGTTAATGATTACCAGGAAGTGCTCTGAGTACAGGTCTGTGTAAACAAGATCTGCTGCATTTGTAATCAGATTACTTGAGAGGACAGAACAGATGTTGATCGCTCTGATCGTAAACATCTTTTCCGTCTCATCGTAGGACTTGGTGGAGCTTTTTAACTTCCACAACTACGACAACCTGAGGCATTTCGCCAAGAAGCACGATCCCCGCCGTGAGGGAGGAGACCAGCGGGTAAGGTCTCGCCTCCTTCCCGACACACCGAACATCAACCTTCCGTACAGATGTAGGATGACGCTGATGTGAAGTACAGTTGTTCTACTTTTCATCGCCTTTTAAGACGTACAAAAACTGCAGTAGCTGCAGAACCAGCACACTTAGTTTTTATCCCAGTTTAAAAGAAACGTTGGCACACTGTGTAAAATGTCAGGAAGAAGAGAATCTGATGTTTTTACACGCTTTATTTACAACAGACATTTTACCTTCTCATGGTGTGAACGGTTGGAAAAGCTGCTATATCTGCCTTTATTTATGAAGTTAGTCTGGTTTTCCTGCATTCAGGCCGCTTTAATGTCCCCACCGCGTCCATGTGGACCAGGAGGTTTCTCCTTTTGCTACATCCTGCTCATTTCTCTGTTATAAGACTCCTCGCGTTTCATTTGCCAGGTGTGACATACTGCATAGCAAAGTCTAAACATATAAGAAATAACATCTTTGTCAGGACAGAGACCCGACTGGCCCCCCATGATGAAAACTAAACATGTCACATTGGAAAAAACCGCTTACGGTGAATCTGCTGAGATTATTTCCTACTGGGAATAAAACATGGATTGATGGGATTTCCAGACCGCTGCTTCCTGTTTTATCTACATTTTACACAGTGTCCGTGTTTTGCAGTTGGCGTTGCACATCAACGACACCATCCAGTGAATAATATCCAAAATAATTAGATAAAATGTTTTTTAATAATAAAAAATAAAGCTCACACAACACATATGGAGAGACTAATTTGTTATTCATGTCAATTAAAACAGCAGCACTGCTTCGGACCCATGGATTACGAGAGCCTCCAACAGGAACTAGCTCTGAAAGCTCCCCTGTGGAAAAAAGTGTCCCCCACTGAGTCAAACCAGGACAGCTCCACCACTGTAGTCTATAGGATGGACAAAGTCAGCGAGTGAAATTTAGGAACGCCTCATCTCTCTCCCACCGCCATCGTCCTTCACTGCGAGTGTTTATGTTTGGGGGGGGGATTGGTTTCGCCTTGTGACTGCGTGGATGAATGAGCGTGTCTATGATGTACAGCTTCTGCTTCATGTCTGCCGCTTCTTTAGTGTTTTATCTTTATTTATAATCTTTTGGATCAAGTTTTAAGAAGGGAAAACCAATAAACGGACACAATAGGGAACAGTGGCGGTATGTGGAGCGTCAGTACACATAAATACACATCCTACGTGGTTGGAACAGACAGGTTGCAGAGTGTTACTGCCAACAGTCTTAGTTCTCGTTTCCAGGAGTTTTCCAGAGCTTGACGAGGAACTCCAGCCTGAAACCACAACATGAATGAGCTTCTCTGCTTAACGCTGCTTTATCTGTACAAACCGCAGCCGTGCTTCTCTTCCTGGAGTCGTGTTTGGGATGAGAAAGAAACGGTTAAGAAAACACGACTCCATCGTCCTCATTCATCTGTTGGCTCAGACGTGTGTGTGTGTGTGTGTCAGTTTGGTCTTACTCGGTGTGACGCAGGTGGGAGTGATGGTGTGCGTTCTTCATCCTCCCGCTTGCTTCGGGCTCACTGACAGATCTGCTGCGAGAGGCTGGAAATATGTGGAAACGTGCCGCATCAGATGCTATCAGAGTCAAGCTCACTGGACTCACTCAACACTGGTGTTGCATCAGTTCTCATGTGTGTGTGTGTGTGTGTGTGTGTGTGTGTGATGGTCACACTCCTCCAGGAAGCAGAGATTCCTCCACATGACTGTGGATGCCTTAATTATCCCTTTAGTGGGACCCAACTGGGACAAACTGGTAGTTTTATCTGTTCACTCCTCGGTTGCTGATAAAACTTTTTAGCTGCTGGAACCTAAAAATACTTTATTTCTGGTAAAAGTCTTATTTTCTACGACATCAGACTCTTTTCTTTTGTTATGTTGTTGCTTATTGTGAAGGTGCAAAGCATTCAAAAGTCTCTTGTACTGGTAACTGGGAACGTTGGAATGAGTGGAAGTCATTTACTTAAATTTGACTAAAGTTATTTTAAAAACATAGGATGCCTTTCAAGTACTAAGAAGTTTTTCAGTATTTTAAGTTTAGTTTTGTGTTTTCTTCTGCATCCATTTATTTATTACTAACACACTTACAAAACATTATTTACCTGCTGCTGATGGAGTTTCAGTCAAAGTGAGAGAAAGTAAAGTAAAGAGAAAGTAAACAGAGACATGTGTGGAAGTCAGTTCATCACCTGGGATGGAGATCAGGACAGACATCCAGGTTTACCATCCGCTACCTCCAACATCACCACAATAAAACCAAAACTGTAACAAAGTCTGTAACATTTGATCAGATAAAGAAATGAGAAGCAATGCCAAGTATGTTAAAGATTTGTCTTGTTTTTGACAGTTTCGATCTGAAACAGTTCACTAATGAAGTGAATGTCATGTGACGAGGAAGTCAGTTTAAGTCCAGAAGTTTTCCTTCAAACTCAAATTCTTATATTTGTCTTAGATCTGAGTTTTTAGACCAAAACCAAAAACACTTGTTATGTTCTTTTCTTTGACCGGTTAGCGATGGAGTAGGTGGTAGACGGACTGCTGTCCTGCTTAAAACCTCCCAGAATATTCCGGTAAAGTTCAGGAACAACTAGATTTCTTATTATTTCAGTTTAAAACTGATTTTTTATTAACTAAACTGATAATAACATAAGTTTTCGTGACCTAAACCACATTAGTTTAGTAAGTTATAAGTAAAACAAACCTCCACTTTCTGAGACAGTTACTGGAAACCAGTCTGCCCATCTCCTGCCCCCTGGTGGACACACTCTGCACTACAACACCATACACACATAGGCCTTTTTCACATTTTGTTAAAGACACAATGTTTATCCACTTAAATCAAATCTGCGATGTGATAAACGATAATCTGGTCTTTTCTATACACAACTGACAATCTTTTATGAAATTCGTTTCCTTTGCTGCTTGTGGCTCATTGTCTTGTTTACTGGCACAAAATCTGACGTAACATTCAGGAATAAATATGAAAATAGAGCAACTGTGACCAAACCTCCTTCCAACCAATCAGCTCTTCATCCTCTCAAATGATCAGCTTTGCTTTGGTAAATCAGAATAATGAGTTCGCCTCCATATTGGCACCTAAATCTGATTATTACCATAAGATCCATGCAGCAGGGGGCTTTTGAATCTTTTACCACAGTTTTCCAGGAAATCATCGGGTATTTGTGGTTTATTTTCTTTTGAATTGTTGTTCTTCATCTTGCATGCAGTTTTGTACAGACTGATAAGTCTTTTTAATCCCACCTTTACATGTTTCCTTTGATTTTTATGTTACGTCTTTCATGTATGCCGACTTGTGTCCTCAACATGCATTTTTATGTTTTGTGATGATGGAAATTGCATAAAAGTTGATGAGATCACAACCATCAGTTTGGTGATCTTGGAATTGTAAGGTTCAGATGTGAGAGATTATTTATTTTTATGTAATTTATGACCAAAGTTTGAGAGGTGAAAAACGTTTGTGGAAAAAACCTGAAGCTCTTCATTTATATGTTTTTAGGAAATGTGTAATAGATGAAACCGTACAATTCCAAGTTCATGCCTGTCAATGTTTTTATGTTTATTATTTTTATAAAAAGTCTCCATAAAGTCATGAACTGTCCTGTCTGCTTGAAGATACGATTGATTCTGACAAACACTTCAGAGTGAGCGCATCGCCTGTTTTGCTGATGGATTTGCAGACATTACAGCAAATGACAAGTGGTGAAACCTTTTTTGTTGCTTTGGTGTCTGTTGTGTAAAATAAAATAAATGACTTATCCACAACCGTTCTTCAACATCCATGTTTTACTTTGAGATGAAATTCCTCACAGAGATCGTCTCGGTCCTCCCATCATTCCACATTTCAAACCGCCATTAGAGCTGAACGACTCTTTTCTTAAAGTGTTTAACTAGAAGGGCTATAAAGTTTTGCAGAATAGCAGATGCAAACTCGCTGTTTAGTTTTGTTTTTTGCTATCATGCTAAGCTAACTGTCTGCTACAGTGACATTTCACCTTCATTTTTTTCTCATATTAAAACCTGGAATTATTCATATTTTTGGTATTTGATATAAATTTGAAATGAAAAAGATTTTTTAAAGAAAAAAAACTACAGAAGAAAATACTGCAAAACTTCCCTTTCGACCATAGAAAAGTGTTTTATTGATATTGGAAAAATGATACTTAAAGAATTGGTTTCGCTCTTTTCAAATAAATGTTTTAAAATAATAATTTGCCAGTAAGAAATTTCTCCTCAATTTTATTTTGAAAGATGATCCCAGTGACCTCTCGGGGAGGTAACGTGATGTTTGATGGGGAAAACTTAGTGTGGATCTGTATTTTCATGAAGTTGCATGATGAGACATTTTTTATGTCCAATTAGGTGACAAGTGTGTTTTTGAGTCCGTGATGAAAGTGGAACAACCAAAACCATAAAGAGTGGAGGCTTAAAACTCGGAGCAGACAGGAAGGACGTAAATATGAGGAGTAATGTAAAACCCTGAAGAAGCAGCAAAGTACACGTAAAAGGAACAATTCAGTTGTAAAAACCACAATTACAAACTTAAAACTGATTGATCCCCCCAACTTCATTTCCGTAGTGGGGTGGGGGGTGTTTGTTCTGAGCAGCATTTGGAAAAATAATAATCTCAGAAATTATTCATTTTTCTGAATGAAGAAACATTTTCAAAAACCAATTTCAGTCTTTCAGAAATCTGAGTCACGGTTAGAGTTTACCGTGAGACAGAAGTACTGTATGCCTTTCAAAATAAAAGATGTATTGTCCTGGTTTGATGTGTGAAGTCTGAACAAACGGAATATATTTGTTAGTCAGATCAAGTCACATTTTATTTCCAGTGGAACATAAATGACATCAGATGTTAAAACTGAGACATTGTATCAATTTGAAATGAAATGAAAAACTTTATTTGTCATTCAGCCAGTTTCCCAGTAAAAACAGATGACATTCCAGTAAAACCAGTCCAAGGTTACACAGAGAAAAACAGACATGTCATACAGGATCATGGCAGTACTGAGGCGCAGCTCGCAGGCCTGCGCGCCTTTTGGCAGGTTGTGAAGAAACATCTCATGAGGTGCAGAGAAAAAAGCAAAGCGTGTCAGATGCAGACACATATAAAAAACACCTCAACATGAAAGCACTTAAAAACTATTCATGAAAACAGGACATGAGGGGGGGGGGGGGTGTGTGTCTCCTGACACCTCCCTCTGGCAGCCGCAGCCAGAAGTCTGAGACATTTAGGATGAATTTATGGAAAATACGAGCTCAATATGAAACCAGCAGCACATCTGTACACATTTCCAGGATGCTGTTTGTCTTCTAACATCTGTCTAAACATCTGGGAAGTGAGTTTTAGGAGCGGAAAGTTGTCTCATCTGCTCTGATGCAGGATTCTAGCTGCTCTACTGTCCTGCACCTTCATGGACGTCCATTCATTTTCATTTTAATTCAGTTCTAGTTGTAGAACAATTTCATGTTCCTCAACATAAAATGCAGAGAACATAGAAATCGGTAGGTTTATGACAGTCAGCCTGCCTGAAATCCGCTTTATTGCTAGTCATGCTGACTTAGTTAACCTGATTAGTTGTAAAATGCTTCTCCGGTACTTTTTTTTTGTGGTAAATGTGGCCAATGGATTCAAAATGAGCTCATATTTTTCAGTAATTTATCAAATATAGCAGTTTCAACATCTGATTTATTGTTTTCTTTGTACTGGGAATAAATTATGGCTTGATGGTAGTCTGTGTTTGATCTCACTTTACTGGCCAAACCTTTTTGGATTTAAAGTTGTACAAACAGCAAAACATTCCCCTGAATTTCTGTCTGTAAGGCTACAGAATAAAAAGAATAGCAAAGGGGGTGTGATGCCTTCAGAAGTGCTGTGACCCCGAAAAAGGAAGAAGCACGAGTACTCAATCTGTTCCTTTTACACCCAGATTCAGCTCATTGGTCTCGTTTTATCACGTTTCCAACTCACATCTGATCTCATAGTGAAGCTGCAGCAGTCCTTTCGCATAAGATGATCAAACCCTAGATATGCAGCACAGAGGAGAAATGCAACAGGAAGTCCTGAAGATCTGTGTCAGAAGAATGAGACAAAGCACTAAGCAGGGCTCGCTGACACCGGAGCTTCTGTCCTCTTTATGTCAAGTCATGAAATATTCATTTACATTGTAAAGTTAAAATAAAGCGCACTGTAACTTTAAACTTATAGTGTCTGCTGTCCTCTGCAGTCTTCACACGAAATTAGTTATTTCCATGCATGTCCGGTAGCCATGGTGACAGACCACCTCTGATGAAAAATCTCCCCCTCAGCAACGAATACATGAATTATTTGCTCTGATGGCATTCAGTCTGGATGTTTTAACAAGTCTGATTACTGAACATGCAGCTCTGTGTCAACACAGACATAAAAAAGCTTTTATCTGTTTATTTATCAGTCAGAAGAGATCCTGAAACGTTAACGTGCATCTTTTCATGAAGAGGAATTCTGCTTGAAAGTTGATGTATGAAGTTTCAGATTTTAGTGAAGTTAATTAAAAACACGCTTTCCACAGTTAAATCTTATTATTAACAGCAAATAAAAATGAAATAAGACACAATTCTGTAAACAGATAGTTAAAAATGTCCACGGCACTGAAAAGCTTTTGTTTTAGTTCTGTGAAACGGGTGTCAAACATACGGCCCGCGGACCAAAACCGGACCCACAGAGGTTCCAATCAGTTCTACGGGAATTTGTGTTAATGTGAAAATGACATTTGTATTCATGAGGTTTGTGTTCAAATCTAAAACATTTATGAGGAAGAAAACTTAATGGATCTAACTTCAGTTTTTATTATGACACCGTCAGGATTGCTGGAGGGTGCGGACCCAAATGCAGACATGGAGGGCAGCGGATGACTTAATTTATTCAAGCAACTAGGGAAACGCAGGGAACAAAAACCACTGACCACGAAAACACAATGACCCAGCAAACAGAACAGGAACCAACAGACTTAGACACGAAACAGGTGAACACAATAACCAATCAAGCCCAGGTGAAAATAATTAATGAAGCAAAAACAGAAACAGGAAGACTACAAAATAAAACAGGAAACCAAAAACCCCCCACACAAAGTCCAAATCATGACAGACACGAGTCAGGATTCCTGCCCGGATATGGAAATGTACACGTAAGTACTATTAAAACAACTTCTAGATCTATAAAATCTAATCATCAAAAGAAATAATGTGTTTACAGTCCGATGAAATGTTTGGGAATTTCTTACATTTATTCAGCTCAGCAAGCTGAGATTCACATGTACATAAAAAATATACCAAACAGAGAAAAAATGATATTTTCATAATATCTGATCTGTACATGTGTGTGTGCATATTTGATCTGTATGTACACACACGTACACACACATAATAATGGGAATGTGTGGAACACATTGTTTTACTTGAGGTTTTAGGTTATTATAAATTTCTTAAAGGGATATTTTAATAAACTTTAGATCATGATAATCTACTGCTTCTAAACACTAAAACAAACAGGGAAACTTATTCTTCATCATTTTTATGCTGTTATTCTCGTGTCTTGACCCACATGAGATCAATGTGATCTGAATGTGGACCTGAAGTAAAATAAGTTTGCAGATCTGACAGAACAGCTTGGATGCAAAATGGATGTTGAATTAACCGGTGAGTTAATTCAGCCTCACTGAGGAAATCAGAAAAGTTCACCAGTGCATCTTTAAGATAGTGTGAGGAAGCCATGTTGCATGTAGTTTTCAGGAAGGCTGTTTTGAGACCATAAACTTCGCCTTAGTTAATCAGAATGTTTTGCTCTTAAAAGCTCTAGAAATGATGTAAGAATACCTGAGTCCACATCACATAACCACACTAAGCTAGCGCTACACCATCCAGTTTAATTTAAAGAGGTTAGCAAGGGTGCTAGTTGATGTAGAAAATGTAGAGAAATGTATCCTGTTTCCAGTCTAATTTTATAGAAACATAGGAATAAAAAGTTCTTTTTTGTCAAGAGGAAGATTGAAACAGGCCGAGACAGACCCCAGCTCTGGTATCAGCTCCCAGACTGAAGCTAGGATCCAGGCTACCATCATCAAGCTCCACCTAATGCACCTCTAAATAACTAACTTCTGCTTCTCTGGACCTTGTTGCAAACTTTTCCAGCCCTTGAAACAGATTATTAATGTTGCCTAAAGATGTTTTATCTCTCATGTTGCTCCAGTTTGACCAAATTTATCACAGCAGGATGTGAATGACTACATTTAAATGGTTAAATGTTCAATCTGGGGCAGCTGAGGCGCAGTGTGGCCGACCTCTGATCAGTGAGTCGTGGATTTGGTTCCCGCTCTGTCTGAAGTCTTGAGATAGAAACTGAACCCCGAGTCGCTCCTGGTGGTCAGGCTACCGTTGGTATGCATGGCAGCTCTGCGTGTGAGTAGATAGCAGGACCTATAATTTATGTTCATCAAGAACATAAATAACATAAAATACATAAAATAAATGAATGCCCCCTACCATTTAATTCACTAAATGGTTTTACGTCTATCCTCCTCAAAGCCGAGTCTCATGCGATGAGATATTACAAATACTATGACTTTTGCACTAAATGTCATTAAATGCGAATTAATTTTAGATTTCAGAGAGCTTCACTTTTATA
The DNA here is from genome assembly GCA_037177515.1 of Pseudomugil tenellus. Lineage (NCBI taxonomy): Eukaryota > Metazoa > Chordata > Actinopteri > Atheriniformes > Pseudomugilidae > Pseudomugil > Pseudomugil tenellus. The sequence goes on from JBAMHX010000014.1 coordinate 26,577,719, forward strand.
TTGCTTTTATTTTGTAAAAAAAAGTTATTTTTTTCCCTGCGGATACATGAAAATGATGTAATGAATGAATAATTAATTAATGCAAGTCTGTTCATGTGGTTTTTATTCTGTTATGCGTCGCTTCCACCATCGTTCCCACTACGCTGCATTAAAGAGGCTCTGATGTCCCTCTGCAAATGTCTGTCTCTAACTTTGTCCACAGGCCAAGTCTGTCATCAACCTGCTGTTTGCTGCCTACACGGGAGACGTCTCTGCCCTCAGGAGGTGAACAGCTCACACGTACACATTTATATTAAATAATCACCCAGAGCTGCATGTTCTTAACATATAACAAATGCTTTCCATGTATGTGGAATAACCTCCATAAAGTTAGCTTTACTTAATATTAATTAGGTCTCTGTCCAACAAAACACTGTTAATTAATGACTTCATCATTTCTCATAGTTTAGATTTTCTTTTTCTAACAGAAACATGGTTAACAGAAGGTACAAGTGCT
>JBAMHX010000014.1:26592394-26610217 GCA_037177515.1 Pseudomugil tenellus
GGATGGATGGATGGATGGATGGATGGATGGATGGATGGATGGATGGATGGATGGATGGATGGATGGATGGATATTTTCTTGAAATCTGTATCCACACTACTCATAAAAAGTTTGTAATATCAGACTTTTTGTGAAAGTTTTGGAACAAACATCTATTCATAGACTTCTATTTAGTGTTACGTTACTGCACAACATGCTGTTCTCTAGCAAGATAATTACTGACACAAAAGACAATAAAAAGTGTCGTAACCATAAACAGAGCCCTAAATGTTCCAGATATTTATATATTGTTTATATATAATAAACAGATATTTCCTTCATATATGAAACATGTTTATATTTCATGTTTAGATAATATTTATTCATCTTGTTGATGAAAATTTGGATATCAGACCGAAACAACAGCTAACACATGCATGTTGTGGTATATCTCCCACTGTTAGATTTTATAGCACTAATGAATAGATTTTGGATGGTTTGACTTAAACTATCCTGCATGCAGGGTATTTTATCAATGTTGCATAAACGTTTAACTTTTTCTGTCCATTTTATTTACCCTCCAACATTACAGCCTGAATCTTTGGTCCAAGGCAGGTTGGATTCATGTCTGTATGTTTCTACCAAATTCTGATCCTTCCACCTGAATGAGCTGAAACGGAGACTCGTTTTCCATCTTCTAGTGAGTCAGTTTCCTGTTCTTAGCTGCAGGTGTGGCAGCCGGTGTGTCTTCTGCTGCTGGAGAACATCTGCTTCAAGGTTGGACGTGTCGTGTGATCAGAGATGTTCTGCATATCATGGATGGAACCAGTTCTTACTGGACTTCCTGTTGTCTTTTACCATCTCCAACCAGTCTGTCCACCCTGGTCTGACATCAACAAGACATTTTAGTCCAGAAAACTGCTGCTGTTGGATATTTTCTCTTCTCCAGAACATTTTTGTAACCCCTTAAAGATGGTTGTGTGTGAAAATCCCAACCAGATGCATAATTTAAAATGACTTAGATATACGTTTGTCCTCCTCCTGATGCTTCTTACACAAGCTGGAGCAAAACCACGTTACTACTGTCCAAATATTCACAATGACCGTGAATTCAAAGTTACTTGTCAGTTTCGTTAGACATCAAATCATACATTTTTCATCTGGTCAGACCAGAACTCTATGTCCTGGATAAGCATCTGAATTAATATTTTACTCCATATACAGTGAAATATTAAATTTACTTACATTTTATTATTACATTGCATCTTTGTTAAAGATAAAATAAACAAACTGTAAAAGGTATCAACAAATCGCATCAGATTTCAGCAGAGTTTGGACTAAACTAGCATGTTTTTCCCATCTTCTCTCTGTTTCTTCCTTTTTTTGCTGGTTCTGACCATTTTAACCAAAACAAATGGTGACCATACAGCAATGTGTGAAGTGAAGCAAAAGCTGAGATTCGCTCACAAGGCAACGGGTTTCATCCCAGCATGCCGCGAGTGTGAGGTACTTTATGTCCTTTGTTCAGTAAAAATAAAAGAGTTTGTTGCTTTTGATGGAGATCTAAAGTCTTTAGATCATTACAGGTTCACATACATCACAGGCCACTAAAATACATTTACAGCAAAAAGTTATTTAGTAAACACTGATGATATAAAAAAAGAATATAAAAGTATAAAAGCAGTAAGATAAGCAATGGCTCCAATTAAACAGCAAAACTTATTTAAACACAGATATTTTCATCAAAACATTTAACAGAGACTGGAAACAAGTCGGGATTGAAAACATTGGATATGATGTTTCATCTTGTTTCACTCTGAGTACGGAGAGCTCATCTGTAACCCAAAAAGAAAAAAGCATCAGCAGTGAAACATATCTTTAGTTATTTCAGTTATTTGACTGAAGCAGAAATTCACTCTAAAGTTTTTAGTCATTTTTTTCCAAACATGTGCAGCAATGTGGATTTTCTCATTAATATTATCAATATGCGTGTATTAGGATTGACTGGATTCATCCACAATATCCTTATTGATAATAACAATGATATTTATTTAGATAAAATATTTCTAATAAACCTAATAAAACATTTCCTTTGATTTTGAACACGAGTAACTTCTGTTTTTCCATCGCTTATCTTTCCTTAAACATCTTTGTTTCAAATGGTTTATGTGAGCTGCCGTTAAAATGTATTTCCTTTTATCATATAGATGTATTCAGTGCATTCAAATAAATAAAATAGACACAGTGCTCCCCCCTCCAGGAAAGAGCCTGAAAACTTACAGTGTCGATGTCGAAGCACAGGTGTTCATTAAGCATGTCAAACTCTCCTGGAGTCATTGGAGGCTCAGGAGACTGACAGGAATGTGGTGTGGTGTTTGGATTAGAGCTGCAACAGAAACAAGGGAAAGATCAAAAACTGGGCACTTCCTCCACTAAGCAATGGAATGAGCAATGGGAAGACCACAGACATACTGGTCCTGTTTTAACCTGATTTATTCATGTTGATCTTGTTCTTTCCTGCATGATGGCGAGCAAATGCTCCTTTTCCACCAGCACCTATTAAACCCAGCCCCACACCATTCCTCCTGGTTTGCAGGTGTTTCCATCAGGATCTTCTAGGACTGCCATGCACATTTTGAGCACCAGTTAGCCCACACTGTGGTTTCCTCAACTGTAATGGAAACGATGGAAACCAGTGCACTGAACTGAGGTAGAGCTATAGGTGCTGGTGGAAAAGAGATTAGTGCTGCGTTTCCCCATATACATTAGCTTTGCCAAAAGGAGAGTTATATATAAATACTGTGACATTATTCAGTCTTTTTATTTGTTTATTGCTGAATTATATATTAGTCTTGTATCTGACCAGGAAACAACAGAAATGAGACATAAATGTAGCTGTGCAAGCAAAGACAACAACCAGCTGCTGCATCTGTAAAGAATGTCAACAACATACGTACGGCCACTGCAGGAAGACAAAGCAGAGAATAATCAGGAGTACCAACATGAATTTTACTATAACATCTACAACACTTGCAGCAAGTGTGTAAAAACTACTTGAGCTTTAATTTAATGATTAAAAGGGTCAGTGAACGTTTCAGTGATTTAAAATGACCAGGGTCAGAAAAATATCTGTTAAGTTTTCATGTACAAATGTGAATTACTGAGTTTGTATTTGTACGTAACAGAAAAAAAACAGGAGACATGTTTAGAGTAAATGCACTAATAAGTGCAAGACATGCAGTCTCCTATTATAAAATAGCTTAAAACTGTAGCTGAAATGTCTTTGACTTCTTACATTACTGAACCTCAGAGCGCTCCATAGTGCAAAAAGCTATGCTAACTGGAATTCTAACAAATGAAACCAGTAAGATTCAGGCTGTGACCAAAATGGAAACTGCATATTATTTAGTGGCAGTGGTACGCAGCTCATTGCAATACAGCAAACATGTTTGCAATATTTCTCACGGGACAGTTTTTACAACATTGTGGAAGGTGAAATGTTTTTGTAGCCTGCTATTAATGAAAGCTAATGCTAATGCTAATGCAACTAGTTTACTGTCCACAGGTTTCTTTAACTGTCCACATTATCAACACTGACATAAATGTGGATTTGATATGGGTTAGGTGTTGCAAAGCTCAGTGCGGTATAAAATATAGAACACTGATATGCCGTCATCTGTAGATGTGCATTTCTTTAGAGTCTGCCTCTCAGACTGAGCATAAAAGGTTTCCTAACAACCTGCTCATTACGAGCAACACATTGCTTGCTGTTCAAGTAAATTTCCTTCTCTGTTTTGGGTCCAAAGATATAAAAACAGCTCCCTCTATTGCTGCTCTTAAATCTAATTTAAAAACATATTTTTATGTCTGTAACCCAGAGTGAGGTTGTAACAGATGCTATTAGATTATTCCTGTTTGGATTTAGCTGTTTTTATTTGTGTCTGCTTTTAAAAGTGTCCTTGTGTCAGTTTCCTTCTCACAAATATGGGTTTATTTGAATGTTTTTATGTATTTTTTTATCGTTCTGTTTAATTTTAATGTATTTATTTTACTGTACAGCACTTTGGTCGGCCACAAAGTTGCTTTAAAGTGTTTTATACATAAAGATGCTATGGTAGGTTAATCGTGAAGCCTGTCAGAAGAAGCATATGTACTGTTTAACGCTCCATCTGTCAAATTCTGCATCCCTGAATAAATCCTGCATCATGTATTTGAAATCAGCCACATGTTCATCCCAACACGACACGTGTTTACACTAATCCCTAATAATACACATGAGCATGAAGCAAATAAAAAACAGAGATTTTCCAACTAAAATTATTAATACAAGTTAAGCTTAATAGAAGTTTTCTCACCAGCTATTCAACACCTAAAGTATGAAGGACTCACCGCAGTTCTGAGATGGGGATGAGGGTAGATGCTATGTACGGGTGCACTAGAAAAAGGTAAGGAAGAGATTAAGGTTTGTTATTCTAACCACACAAAAAGAACACATACAATATAATAATAACTGGAACCAAATCTGTATTCCCTTACCTTTGCTTGGCTGGCTGTTGTAGAGGCGTCCAAAGGCCTCATCTTTGGGGATATCGGGGTAAAGGAACTTCAGGGGGTTTTCAGGGACAACTCCATCTGAAATCACTTTGTAGTCTCGTATGATATCAGCAAACGGAAGCGCACTCAGCCGGTTTTTAGTGTATGGCTCCACAGAATTAAACTTTACATCACCTGTTGTCACAAAAATAAAACCAAACGGCACATAGATCAGGTCGGGACAAACCTGTGTGAGTGGAGTGTATAAGAATGGTACAAAACACTCAATTTTATGGACAAAATTCAGTTTTTCATTTAATTTATCTAATAAGCCTGCAGTTGAAAAATATTTAGATCTGATGGAGAGCCGTCCTCACCGTTGTCACTGTGCTCCACCCAGGTGAAGGTGATTCCTCCCAGGTGGCTCTCACTGAAGCGTAGGAGGAAGGTACCAGGCTCTCGGTCCTTCAGCAGAGCTCGCTCCATCTCCTTACTCACAAAGCCCATGATGTAGCTGCACAGTTGGCAAAGGAAGAAGAAAAAAGTCACCTTTATATGTTTTCTCCTGAGAATTTCCTTACATTTAAACATAAAACCACTTTTCTATTCATTATTATGTGACTCTTCTGCTTCTCTGTATAAACCTGGATATTATATTTAGAAAATAGGAATAAATGACAGAAAATTACAGGAAGCCAACATTATGCCACTTCAACAACTGTTCCATAGAGGAAAGAAATGCCTAAATTAGAAACTCTGCCATCGGAAACGACAGCAGGGGTTTATCCCTAAACACCCCCAAAATTAAACTTCCCCATCCTCAAACACATATACAAATATAGAAATATTCAGGTATAGCATCATGATGTAACACATCTTCAGGTCATAACCTTTCATTTGCACTTTATTTGAGGTCAATCGGATGAATAGTTTCATAGATATAACCAAAACAGTTTTCAGGTGTGAGCGCCCCTAGTGGCCAACCTGAAAATTATAAATAGCTCAAAATGGAATCAGTTCATCCTCTTTATGATATGGCTGCTGGGATTGGATTATACTTCAGTGTGCAGAAGTACTAAATAGACCATAAGGAACTCTTCATTTCAGACCACAACACTGTTAATGAAGCCTCACCAGTTCTTCTGGAGTTATTACACTTATTTTAAGAATGAAGCACCAAAACATTTCCCATAAAGCAAACGGCAAAGATTTACAGAGATAACTATGCAGGCCTGATGGCTCCAGGTGTGATATGGGAGGTGAACCTACTTTTCATTCCAGACTGGCAGCAGGTGCTTCTTGATGAGCTCCAGGATCGAATCCAACCACATCCAGAAACTGAAAGGCTTTCCTAAAATATTCTCCTTAAGCAGGAAGGAACGGGTGGGAAAAGATTAGAACAGCCTTTATTTTGCATAGAATTATCATTATATTCATAAGATGGATTAAAATGTGAACATACATAACTAGAAATCAACAATACAGAAGGTACAGTTCATTTGTCACTGGCCACTAGGTGGCACTATCACTTTCAAATACAGACTGAAACAGTAGAGCTACCTTAGAAAACTTAGACCAGGAGACTTGATAGTCACCACAAGACCCATGCTGGCCTAAAAAACACAAAGAAAACACCATGAATGGCTTTTTCAAGACATGAAAATAAAGCAAGCTGCTACAGATCCTGTTAAAGTCCACCCAAAGCCCCCACAACACGTCTCTGTCTATGTTCTTACCGCTTCAGAAATACTTTATTTCAAAAGAACAATGTGGAAATACCCAAAAGCTTTTCCCCCAGCATGGCGAGCTGCTCTTTGTTGAGGCCTCGACCAGCAAAGGTGGAGAACTGCCAGCTGAGGACCTCCGAGAGCTGGCTCCAGTTGGCCCGAGGTGGGTTACCAAAGAACGCCAAGTTCTGCAGGTAAAATGAGGAGAAGTGGACAAAGGTAGGCGGGGGGGTTATTTAGGATGTAACATGGCCATTAAGGCCAATCCAGACCAGTTTAAAACAGTTTTACCTTCTAACCAGTTGAACCCAGCATGCATCTCTACAGGAAACCATAAAGGAGCAAAGTGGTTGTTTTGACAGGACTTGTGTTGCTTCTGTTTCGTCACTTTTTGATTTGCGTGATGCAGAAATGTTTATATTTGAGACTTTTTGTATAATTATCATTCTGGACTTACACTTTTTGCTCATTTTTTAAAATAGTTTTTTGTAAACAGATAGTAGATGGTAGATTTGGGCCCAGCTCATGTCTCCTCATTATTTCCCCAAATAAAAAGGGAATTTCCTTGAAGTTATCAAATTGACTTAATTTCTCCCACAGCCACCATTTGCTCCTCAGGTTTGTCTCCTTCACCAGTTTCTGCACATTTAGTCACGTGAGGACTTAAAACACTGCTGATTTGCCATGATTGCATTGATCTGCATCCTGGGGAGACCATTGACAAACCAATGACAGAGCAGCCTCAGGTCACCTGTCTGCCAAACGTTTTAGGTCTTATAAACACACTTAGCTGGGGCCCGTTACCAAGGAAACATACCTTTATTTATACATGAAATTATGAGCTAATTGTAAGCGATTCTCAACCAATAAAAGCATCTACCTACCAGAAAGCAAGCATGCTATATCAGTAATTCATTTTAGCACTTATTATCTAATTAATGAATGTTTTAGGAAGGCAGCCTTCCTTGTGGGGGTGGCGACTTGTATTAACAGATCGTTACTTGTACAAGCGGCTTTAGCTTTAGCTTATTGCATGACATGAAAGTGGAAACTGCTTTGGGTCAACGTGTAAACGCTCACCCTTGGCTCATCAGTCAGGAGGTTGTACCACATGACGGAGGCCCACCCCCCAGGCAGCTGGCTCACATTTGAAATCACCACTAATGGCAGGGAACATGTCTGTGGACAAACAAATAAAGTTGACTTAAAAAACAAATCATGCAGAAAAAGACAATCACACATACGGAAAACACTTGCGGACCTCCAGATCGATGGTGAGGCCCTGGACAGCGAAGCAAGCCTCAAAACTGAGGGAGTGAAGTTCCTCCGTCACAGACAGCAGGCTCTGAAAAACCAACACCCATTCATGTCCGAGCTGATGTAATACTGATGCTTTTTGCATTGTAGACGTGGAAAATGGTGGACAAACACAGCTGGCCTTTCAAAGTAAAGCTGATCAGCTAGTCTACTGCTCGACCTACAGTCCACATCTCATACCTCATTCCCCTTTGTGCCATTGATGTATTTCTTCTCTTTCAGCTGCTGCAAGACACAAAGTCTGTTTCAGTTGCTTTAAATGAAATTTAGACTAGCTGGTAGAAGTTTATAATCAAACCAACTTTATTATTTAGTGTTCATAGAGCAGTGAATGTGGTCATACCAGGTGTCTGAACTCCACCGACAGGCAGCCGTTTGAATAGTCCTCAATGTCCATCACTTTAGTGTTGTTGGTGAGGATGAAAAATTGACGACTTCTGAGGAGAAAATGGAGGTAAAACAACAACAGATTCATAGCTTTGCCTGATTTTTGCAAATGAAACCACATCCAAAAAAACGCTGGATGCTGAGTAAAATGTAAAAAACAAACAACAGAATGCAGTGATTTAAAATGTAAACATGCTAAGTTTTATTTACACATTGCAACAGATACCTTTATTTATCCCTGATAGGAAATGCTTTAATGTTTATATGTAAAACGTGCTATACATATAAACTTGTCCACTAGGACAATCATATTTGATGCTTGGATTAGATCAGTGTCTGAACGCTTCTCCTGTTCCACCATGCTGGTGTGATGGATGCAGGATGTGGTTCAGCATCGTGTTGCTGAAATCTGCAAATGTCTCTTTCCCTGAAAGAGACGTTTGGATGCGAGAGGATGTTGCTCTAAAACCTCCCGACCACTTTGAAACAGGGAAGTTTAGAAGAATTTCATGGATTAGCTTAATTACGTTGCTCTTAATTAATGTCTAGCTGAAAGGTTCGACCATAAGGCTCCTAAACTGATGTCATTCTGACCTTTAGTAAACCATCTGCTAAGACCTTGGTTGTTGTAGGTGAAGCAAGGCCGGCGTCCTTCCTTCAGGAAAATGTTTAGAAACAGGCCTCAGATTGAAGCACGTGACCAAAGTCTTTAAACAAAGCTACTCTATCTGACTAGTGCAGAATAGTTCCAGACTTCTGTGTGACGACAGATATCTGGAGAGATTCTCCCCGGGTTATAACCTCGTACCATGTCTGTATGTCTTAATGTTTTGTCCCTTCATGTTTCAATGTTTAATGTATGTTCAACTTCTTTTATTCTTCATTATTAAATTTATATTCCTCTCAATCCAAAGAAACCAGTGTCCTCGTCCTTGACAGGAATAACGGTTTATAGAAGTAATTCAGATTCAGCTAATCAGGAATTTATTATAGTATTTTTCCGGATTGAAGAGTCCTGGTGAAGGCATGCACCTCTGTTTTACATAAATTAATCCATTTATCTCTTTAGGTTTCAGTGGCTTTTTTACGTCATTGTCAGCAAACTGTGTTTAATCTAAATCTTTTCCAAAAAGTTTGTGCAAAATGCCAGCTTTGGTCTAGCCGCATTTAGCTTCTTCTAGACAGCTGAATAAAGACACAGATGTAAACTGCAGCATTCTGCAGCTCATCAGACACTTTACTGACATTGTTTTGAATAAATGTTGGCTGAAAGACTCATGTCTTCCATCCTTTCTTTTTTTGGTCTCGTTAGTCACCTTCTTATTTTGTTCAGGCATGAAAAACTTTCTTTAGAAGAGGAACTAAAAGTAACACAGAGTACTCTGTGTTTATAGAGGGAGAACTGTAAAACAAAGCGGTATGAGGGACAAATTCAAACCTGCAAAGTTACAATGTCTGGTTTCTGGACCCCGGGAAACATCTATTACTCACATTAGACTGATGTTTGTCTAAATTTAAAAAGGTTATTTTTAACCAGTGAAAATACTTCTGTAACCTTGTATGAATGTTTTTCTCATAAGCAACTATTTATGAAAGATTTTAATACAGAGGAGCAGCTCATCTTCACTGAGGTGGTTTGCACTCACACTCTACCGGGGGGAAGATCCCTGCAGACACACACAGACAAATAAAGGTTAAAAATATCATTTCTAAAATAACACAGGAGAAAAGATGCTTAATGTTTTCCCATTAAAATAAAACAAACTTGTCAAATGTTGTCTTCACTTTCAGCTGATAATCCACCTCTGGAAGTTTGACCAGGAGTCTGTCAGAAGTCAAATCAGAAAAAAATAAACAGGAAAAAATGACAAACCCAACACATATTTGTAAGAGCATAAAAAGGCTAAAATAGTCATAATTTGACATGATGATACCTGACTTTGGTGGTGAACTGTACTCCAGTCTTGATGATGAGGGGTTTCTGTGGATGAGTGGGCATGCAAGGCTGCTTCTCCACCACAAATGAGCTGAGAACAAACCACAACAAATGTCATCACTACAAATGCATAATTGCATATAATGTGTTCCTTAAGCTACTGTTTAACTTAGATGTTTATGCATCAGTGCAATCTTCAGAAAGAAAATTCCCACATAGAAATGTCATGTAATGTCATGGAAAGAATACGTTTTGAAAGATTTGAGCTTAACCAATAGGGTATTTTCAAGGTCTGACCCTGCTTTTCTGTGAGACAGGATTGTGAAAATTATATCATTAATTCAGAGAAAGACTTAAAAGCTCACTTTTAAAAAGGTAAATAGTTGGGTCATGGTTACTTTACCATTAAATTAAACAAATCACAATTTGAAAACTAGAAAAGTTTACACCTGCAAGAGTTTACATGTTGCTTTTAATTGCATAATTGTGTTTAACTGTGCAGTTCTGGGGATTTTCAGTACCTCTTGATGAGATGATAGATGAGGTATTTAACTCGTTCTTCCAGCTGCGGTTTTTGCAGTGGAATTGGGTCACTCTCATAAGTAACCTTCACAACTAGCTCCCCCAGTTTGTCCAGCTGACGTTTGATCTGGAACAGGCTCTGCACTGTCAGAGTAAACCTGACATGGGAAAAAAAGATGAGGAAGACAAACCATCTCGAAATGTTTTACTTTTGGTTTTACTTCTGAGAAAACAACACGAAACACTGGGAACACATGAGAAGATGCTAGTTGTCACACTTAACACTGTTTCAACATGAACACTGTAAACATTCATGCTAGCTAATGGTAACTTAACATAGCTACAATTATGCTAACATGCTACGCTATGGCTAGCACAAAGCCAAATAGTTTCTTTTGAGACAACTTGGCCCTAAATCTAATTTAATATTGAATAAAAGTTCAAATAAAAAAAACAAAAATTAATAAAAACTTTGTTAAAGGTTTTAATATATTCTAAACACTTGTTTTCCTAATCACACGACTCACTTTCTTCAGTAGAGCCATTTGCATGAGACTACACAGTTTTTAAGTTACCCAGTAAAGAACTGACATCACTGATAACAATTAATAGACGCTTGACTGAATTTTCAAGTATAGTCATTTTAAGAAGTCTCTGGAAACAACCAAAGGTTATCTGTAAATATGGAGCGTAAGTTCAGAAAAATAACCCCGGAGGCGTTGAGTTTTCTCAAGGGAGAGGAAGATGTCTTTCTTTTTGCATTGGAAATAACTTTTATGTGCTTTGTTATTTGCTTTAATCGCTTCCTCTGATATTTGGTAGCAGTCTGTTACAGTATCTGTGCCAGTTGTGGAAGCTCATGCTTTACCAGCTCTGCAGCTGCTCCAGACCAGTAAGCAGTGGACCACCAATGGCAGCGATCTGCTGCCTGCGCTTCCAGTCCTGCAGCTCGGGGTTGAGCTGGGAAGTCATTAGATCATCGATCTCTTTGATCACAACGTCCATCTTTGACAGTATTTCCTACAGACGCATGAGAAGCTGTTAGTGATGCTTTTCTGTGTGCGACTCACACAAAACAATCATCCAGTCAGGAATTTGTATTTACAACCTCATCACTGTTGAGATGTTTTAAAGCATACCTTCCTCTTAAAGTCAAGCCTGTTGAGGATTTCCTGCAGTCTTGTTACTTCCTGCTTCATCATGTCAGAATTACGATCTGATGACTCTGAGACACAAACATTTGCATTTGGACAGGGTGTGCTGCTGGGTGTTCACTTATTTTACAACATAAACAATTCCAAACAAGTACAACACACAAAAAAAGTGTGATGAATGAAAATATAATAGCAATATTATTAAAATGGAGTTATTCTTACAATTACTTTGGTTTTTCTTCCATCACGTATGGAAAGCATCAGAGATATTTGATATTTTGTCGCCTGAATTTAATCAAATTCTTGATATAATCTAAAGTTAATGTTTGGTGAATAAGTTCTTTGTCAACAATTTCTTCATTTAACAAATCAGAGCCTCAGTATCACGTAGAAGAACCAAACCCAGCCACAACAGCCGGGTACCTCCTCATGCTCTGCATGACATCCCATTCTGGAAGTCAATCACACACGTGTTAATGGATTGAGATCAGGTTTGCAAGCCAGGTCATTCCTCCTCAGGAGGGGGTCTCTGATAAACCAACTCAACCAATTTCCTCCAGTGATGGCAGGTCTTGTTTCAGTGGCCTCACCAGAAGCTGTGCAGCAATCAGCTGAACGTAATGCTTCAGTCATGGCTGACTTCCTGGCAGCTGTATGAGACTGTGTGCAGCCTTCCAGGTTATCTAGGAAGAGAACTTTCAGCCATACTTTTTGAGCCAACCTTGACTCTAAGTATTTAACAGCATGCCTACATCCAGGGTGTGTAAATAATGGGACACTCACGTCTATCATTATATGGAAATTAGCTTTCAGTGTGTCGATGGAACAAGGATGAAACCAAACAATGCTGCAGCTTTGTTTTAGAACAACCAGCCTGAAGTTGCTGCGTAGCATTGGTGCCATCCAGCTTAGTCAAACATGCTATGCTTGGAGCAGAGAGCAGCTGACACTGTAGCAGGGTCCGTGCTATCATGTGGTGCCCAACAGCCAGCAGGAGAATAAGTTGTGCAGCATCAGTATTGAAGATTTTCATGTGTGCGACCTACTCAACTCTGCAGCTCATCCTACAAACGCATCTCCCTACAGATTTAAATAAACAGACTTTCTGACATTATAAGGTTTTTTTTTTACATTATTTGCTAAGTTTACATTTACTTTTCAGGCCTGCAGATTTCCCCGTCTTTTCTGGGGACAAGCCAGAACTTTCTGCAGACCAGTCCAGGACTCTGCAATGTGGAGAAGGTGCTTTGACATCGTATCACTGAAAACTTGGACACTGCTATAAAAGCTGGACGAACTCTTCTGTATCGATCACACACATAAATAAACTTTGCTAATGGAAGTTAATCTGACCCTGAACCATTACAGAACCTGGTCTTTGGACCAGTTGCTGATAACAGTTCTGATGGCGTAGTTCAGAGCATCATTTCCTCACTGACTGGTCTGTCTGTTAAAACCCAAATACTCTGTGATTGTCCGTCCCAGATAACCTCTTTCAACCTTTCTTTTAGGAAGTTCTCTGCTAATCCCTGCTTCCCAGACGCTTAGTGTTTCATGAACCTTGCTTTTGTCCCACATCATGGAGGACTGTCCATGTCTTGGCATTTTTCACACTGCCCGTTCAGCGCTGTGAATGAGTCTCTTCCTTGTTCTATTTAAACTTGCAAACACAGGTTATTTACAGAACTGACCTCGTGACTGCAGGGTCTTGTAGCGGAAATCAAAATCATCCTGCAAGTCCTCGATGTACTTTACAGCCTGGTCCATCAACTGCAAACAGACAGACATTTTTTAGGCCCTTTATGAAGTGAGTCCTGTTTGTTTCTTTGCTAAAAGGTTTGAAAGTTTTGTTTACCTGTACGCTGCCACGAATGATCCCAACTCTGTTGTCCATGTTCTTCTGTCTCTCGAAAGCCACAGAATTCTGTACTGACTTCTCCAGCGGACCCTGCTGAACATGCTCTCTTTAGTCAATATTCAGTTGTTTGTAATAAAGTTAAGATCCCAACCTGCTGCTGTAAAAGACAAATCTACCATGTATCTCCTTCCTAAAAATATGGATAACCTGTATTATCTAAGTGGTCCTCCCAGGTCCCAAAATCGTACTTGTACCTGGGTAAACCTCACATGTCCAGGTGCAAGTGAAAGCAGCACGTATAGCACTTCATGTAAAATATCCCACATCAACACTATCATGTTATTCGACATAATACAGTATTAATACAGTATCATTTCCAACACTCTGCAGACTGTTTGCATTTTATGAAGAGGATGTAAAATTTATAAAACCACCAAACATGCAAACTGAACAAGGTTGAATATCCAAAAATGCAGAAGTAAAGCTGATGAAGCTAATGTTTTAATAGTTATCAATACAGTATAATTTCATTTGCAACAGTCATTTAAATGAAACAATTGCTAATGAAAACACACGTCATTGGTTTGTTGTGTTTTTAGGTTTTGCTTTATGATTTCCTGAAATCGGAACTGCTTCCAGTCTCATTTACCAGTTTGTGCCCAGTTAGATGAGAAAAGCAGATAAATCAGATATGAATTTTATCAATAAATGCTTTCAGTTTGCTTGTCTGTCTCTTTGTAACAGCTTAGATGGAAAAAGATACAAAGCTGCCGTCTCATTTCTGGTTTTTGTACATATCGTATTGCTTCCCAGGAGTAAAGCGAAGCAGTTGGGAGTATTTGTATGTGGTGCTGACTTCCTGGTAGAGGCCTGGTTTACCAGCAGTCTGTATTATCTAAGAAAAAAGGGAATTTCCCTTAAAAAAAAGACAAACCTGTTCCTGTGTGCAGGCACCGGAGAGAATACGCCGTTCTTCTCTAAGGCAGGTGGAGATGACTCGAGCCATGACCGTCGGGTTGGATGTGTATTTTTGCTGGAAGGCCACATGAACACGCACATATTCATTCACAAGCACATAAACACATCATTCAAAGTTTCACAAGCTCTTAAGCAACGAGTTTAGCAGCACTTTCATTCAGACGCTGAATCAATATTACTGTGGTGACCACAAACTGAGGCTGATTAAGATTTTTATGCCCTGTTTGTATTGACAAGCAGAAACAAAAACGATTTTGATGAGCAGGAAATAGCGTTGACAGAGAAGTCACATGTGGATCTTTTCAGATAGATGTTTTTACTGGAAGGACTGGGTATAATCAGGTTAAACCAGTTTAAAAAGACCAACAGAAACATCATCAAAGTGTGCACCAGTACCGAGGACACAAACTTTTTCTACAATAATGCAGAACAAACACAATGTTGTTCGGTGTTGCAAACATTTTACAGATTTCATCATTAAATAAACACCAATCAAAACCATGTTCAAAATCAATAATCAATCCATTTGTAGCTTCTTCCAGCTAACCGTTTTTCTTTTCTTAAATCACAGCCTGCACTTTGAGGGCATGTATTTAGGATTTTTAAGTTTTGAACTGGTCTTATGAAAAGAAATTAAATGTTATTATAAAATAAAATTAAAATCTAATTTGTGTCAATTAATTCACCTCTTTTTACTTAAAGCACTAAATGGAAAACTTCCCGTTAACTTAAGAAACATGACAGAAGCAGCTCGGTGTGTAATCTGTGACATGATTCGGTTTTTGCTCTGATTTTTTAATTTATTTTATTCTGATTGACATATAAACCATTTTAGGGTCTACAGCCAGCAAACACTTTATCATTTCCACCTGTTCACCTGCTGTTAACATAAATATGTCATCAGCCAATCAGATGGCAGCAACTGAATGCATTTAATCATGTAGACATGGTGAAGACCTTGCTGAAGTTCCATCTGAGCATTAGAATCATTTTAAACGCACCATGGATGTTGGCGCCAGATGTTGGTTTCTGGGCCAAAGTGTCTTGTTGATGTCAGAGCAGAACGGACAGACTGGTTGGCGATGGTAGAAAGACAACAGGAAGTCCAGTAAGAACTGGTTCCATCCAAGACATCCAGAACATCTCTGATCACACAACACGTCCAGCAGATGTTCTGAGCAGCAGAAGACACACCGGCTGCCACTCCTGCAGCTACTTATCCATCCACAGGGTTTCATCTTCTGATAGAAACTTCCAGCAGGATGATGCATCATGTCACAAACATCACATCATCTCCATCTGATTTCTTCATCATGACAATGAGTTCGCTGTACTACAATGGTCTCCATGGTTACCAGATCTGCATCCAGCAGAGCAGCTTTGGGATGTGGTGGAACGGGACATTCTCATCATGTCTGCAGCAGCTGTGTGATGCTTCATGTCAACATGGAGCAAAATCTCAGAGAGATCTTTCCAACATGTTGTTGAATCTACGACACCAGAATTAAAGCATCTCTGAATAAAAAGGAGCTCCAAGCTGGTACTAGCAAGGTGGAGCTGATAAATTAATCACAAAGTAGAAGAAATGCTGAAGTGTTTATAAACTTTAGTACAATAAAATATCAAAACATGTAGTGTCTGCAGCATGTGAGCTATTGGTTTTATGCTGCAGCTGGAATACAGGATTAAACTTCTCATTGTGTTTGTAAGCGTTTAACAGGGGAAAACCATCCATTTGTGTTTTTCCACTGATTCATGTAGAATGTTTGGTCTCTTTTTATCTTATCTTACTGCATCTGCAACAGCATACAGCTCTCTGATTCTGCATGGCATCTTTAGTGTGGTGGTGATGGTTTTTGCATTGAACCATTCAGAAAAAAGTACAGAAAATTTGCCAAGGGAAACTTTTGCCCTCGCCTCCAGAAGTGACAACATTTTCATTAGCAGCTTTGCCGGAAAGCCAAAGTACGAAGATGCATAAACGCACACCTACATGTTCACACTTTCATTGAAGTGACATCACTGCTGCTTCTGGTGAGACGAGGATCGGCCTGCTTTTGTGTTTTTAGCACCTACTAATCACATGCTCACTTCTCGTTTTCATTTACTGTTGTTGGTCCGTTTCACGCTGCTGTTGTGTTTACACTATACACAGCTTTTATCAAAAAGGTCAAACATGAAAACGTGTAACAGAGGGGTTTCCCCAAGAAGAGCTCTCCTCTGGAGAAGCCAGACACGTTGATATTATCTTTATTTCTCTCTTGTTTTTGATGAATTGCAGAGACAAACTTTGCTCACACATAATAACAACAAGCCACAACACTGACGACTACCACACAAGAGTAACTACTTCCTCTGAGAAGTGTTGACTTGAACAAGCCTGAATGTTCCGACACACAGGAAACAGCGGTGTGAGCCTCACCAGCTCCTTCTGCAAAGGTGTGTTTCTTTTCAAGAATAAATCATGAGCAGTAGCTCATAATGCCGCATGCACACACCTCAACCAAACATCCTGTAGATCAACAGCTCATCAAGCCAATACTTCAAGCTGGGAGAAATAACAAAAAGCCTTCCATGTAAAACGCCAAACATCCAATCAGGATGGCCAATATTCATCTGATTTTAGTTTTAAAAGAGAAAACACACAAAAAAAGCAGAAACTATACATTTACAACTATACAGCTATCATTTTACTTCCTTTTCTCTTCTGACACAAAAAATAAACTCCATTAAGCTACTTCTCCTTATTGCTGATGTTTTAGGTTTAATAACTCGAGCAGGAAAGTTGCTCTGTGTTTGAATGGAAACTTATATATGTATGCAAGTGGAAAAACACAGACATGTATATGATGTTAAAGAGAAGTTTGGAACAGTAAGAAGAGTCGGAAACATGACACTCTCAGGTTTCAAGTATCGCACATGTAGAAAACAGACCTCTTTTGTTATGTCAGGGCAGTATTTAAACAATGTACAAATAAGTACAACTATTTCCAATATGTCTCACTACTGAATTATTTGTTTTGCTAAACTCAACCACACAAAAAAGCGAAAGCACAAGGAACACCCCACAATTCAAAAGCTTGTTTGGCAGCAAATCCTTGATAATCATTTTGAGTTCTGGGTCAGTCTGACACGATTTTTTTGGAGGACTTTTATGCTTTTTATGTGCCTGGGCCAGTTCCAGCTACAGCTATCAGAGATCTGCAGGCCTGAAAAGTAAAAATGAATGTAAACTTAGCAATTGCCAGATTAGAATAATAATCTTTTATATAAATGAACAGTTTGAAAGATTTTGATGCAACTTAACTCATTTAGTACATGCGGTACATGCCATACATCAGGTGTATGTCAGAGGTCAGCCATTCATCAGGTGTATGTCAGAGGTCAGCCATTCATCAGGTGTATGTCAGAGGTCAGCCATACATCAGGTGT